>VFFE01005348.1:681-13834 GCA_008921705.1 Burhinus oedicnemus
GCCCCCCCCCTCCCCGCCCGAAGGAGCGCGTCTCGGCCAGGCAAAGCCCTCCTGGCTGTGTCAGGCGCAGGCTAACGGCGCTCCGAGGGTGGGAAAGCATTTTTCCATCCTCGCTCGAAACCTTCTGCTCTTCTGCTGCTTCTGAGCAATTAAACACCCGACCGCCTTGCCCTGGCGTCCGCGTCCCTGCTTTTTTCTTCCGCATATGCCTAAAAATAAAATAAAATAAAATAAAATAAAATAAAATAAAATAAAATAAAATAAAATAAAATAAAACAAAACAAAGTAAAATAAAATAAAATAAAATAAAATAAAATAAAATAAAATAAAATAAAATAAAATAAAATAAAATAAAATAAAATAAAATAAAATAAAATAAAATAAAACAAAACCATCCTTATGGGCCCATTGTAATCAATAAAGAACTCAGGATAACAATACCTATTTTTTATTGTCTCCCCACGGGCGGTCTGTAGGTGGGGAGCCGGGGGCCAGAGGGGCTGGGGAGGGCGCACCCCGCGGGCAGCACCCCCTGCCCGGGCGCGGGGGCGGCCCGGCGCTGCCCCAAAGCGGGGGCAGAGCAGCTCCCGTCCCTTCCCGCTCCGTGTCCCCGTGGAAGGAGCGGCGGGAATGGCTCCTCGGACCCGCGCCCCCCTCGGCAGCGTCCCCGGGCGCGGCAGGTCGCGCAGCGCCGGTGGCAGAAGGGGCTGCGCGGTCCCCGCGGGGCGGAGGGGGCTGCCCGCCCGCTGCCCCGCGGCGCGGCGCCTGCTGGTCGCCGTACCCGGTTAACTCTGCTGTCCTGAAAGGTGTTCCCGCATTAAGGAGCCGTTGCGAGCAGCAGTCAGAGTTCCCTAAGGATCGACAAGATGCCCCTCATCACTTATGCCAGGCAGCCACCAGTCCGGAGGCATTTCGCAACCTGGAGAGTGTGTTTCAGCATTTCCTGGAAAATACCTTGTTACTGCAAAGGTTTCTGTAATTATAGAAAGGCTGAAATTGCGAATGATAGCAGCGTTCACACATCATTTTAATGCCTATTGTATCATACCAGCCTGATCTATGATAGCCTTTAATAACAGTCTTTATTCCCGTTGTCCTACAGAATTGCAATGTCACGTCAGGCAGGCGAGCAAGGCTTACACCGAATTGATTTGAAATTAAAAATGAAGACAGCCATTCACTTTCCATTACTCACCCCGTTTTTCAGAGAGTAAAGGTAAATCACTGTCCCTGCTTCCCAGCAGACCAGGACGGCTTAAGAAGACGCGTGCATCCGTCCCCGAGCTGCCCGCGGTGCCCGTGTGCCTGTGCCCCGCGCTGCCCCCTTGACCGCGGCCTGGTGCTGGGGGCTGAGCTTGCCAGTTCCGCAGCAGTAGCTAATTACACGAGGTACCCTCCTTAACCGCAGGTGCCACGTCCTGGAGAACGGGATTCTGTTCTTCTGGATGCTGTAAAGCAATGTATACCGTATAACCATAAACACCGGCATCTGCCATTGATGTTTCATGTCCTTCGTGCTTTCGACTTGTTTTCTGAAATTCTACCGTTGTTTTGAACAGAAGTGTTTACCTACTTGCAAATATTTTGCATATATTGTCTTACAGCCTTGCTATTTACATCTGTTGCATGCATGTCCCAAAATGGCACATTTTCATTTAGCTTCTATCATTGCATGGCACAGCGCATTTGGGTTTCTGAATAATTCATCACGATCTAATCTGTGTTATAAACTCTTGTAGCTTTTGAGCTCGGCACTCAGCTTGTATACCGTGGGCAACAGTTGTTTTCTTTCCTGAAGAGAGAAAAAAACCCAACACGCTAAATGTCTTATGGATAAATAAACTGAGAACTTTGCAGAATATTTTGGTTTTAGTATATAGCTACAATGAAGTGAATATCACTAAATACTCCCAAACTGACCTTGCCCAGTGTCTCTGCCGCCCGCACCAGGGTGTCCCCAGCGGTCCAGCACAGAAGGGAAATCTGAGCGCAGCAGGAGAGCGAAACAGCCGGTTCTCAACCGTTGCTGCATCCCTGGAAAGGAGCTGTTGAGTCATCTGCCGCCCAGCGCTGCAGAAGGGATTTGGCAAGAAACAAGCTCTGAAAAAAGGCCAAGGAAGCACTATATTGAAAATAAATTAGGTTTCTTGATAATCTAAAACTGTGCTCATGAACAAAAGTGTCTGAAATTATTTTATCTCATAAAAACATGATATCACCAACTAGCTAGAAGCATCAGTCTGAGAGATCTGGCTTGGCTGAGCATTGCCTCCAGAGAAGCCTGGCTGCCCGGCATTCGGAATGGGATGGGAGGTGGGATGGGAGTGGGATGGGATGGGATGGGATGGGGGCTTGGCCACCTCCTCTGTGCCTGGAGCACACATTTCACGCTGCCGCGGGCTGCTGTGTACGGACACACTGCACAGGCCGATTGCAGCGTTTGGTCCTGCCCTCACAACCTGGGAGTCTGTCAGTGTGGTGCCAAACCACCGGGAATGAGCTGTTGGTACATCTGGCCAGCTCTCTCACATCCTTACGTGCAGCTAAGAGCGGAGAGAGAGGCAGAGTCTCGGTTTCCCACGCTGGAAGCAGATGTGATCAGTAGCACAGGCTGGTTTGGAAACACCGGCTCACACGCAATTGCAGGACGTTGAGGCTGGGATGGTTTGGGTTCCTCTGCTGAGAGAGACCCTGGCACCGACGGGGGTGAGAAATCGGCGTGTGCTCACGCAGTGACCCGTCACTGGGTAGTATGATCATTAGTGCGTTAAATAACGGTCATACCTTCCTCTAAATTATCTTCATACTTTTATATGCAGAGGGCGTGTCCATTTGTGTATCTGTATGCGTATTTTCCTTTAAGCTAACACGATGTAAGACGAATAATTTTATAAATCAGATTTTATTTATTATCTGTGTAGCAGAGAGCTGCCTCTGCTTTGCCTGCCTTTCAAGGCTGACAGTAGCATTTTGAGGGGGCTGGGACTCTTTCATAGTGACTACCATGTAAACCTACCATTTAAATTCAGAGCAGCGTTGGATCAATACAAAACCCTTTCTAGGTGCAGCAAACCACATTTCTGCTGTATTTAATCACGTGGTTTAATTAATTTGATGTGTGCTTCTTCAAAATGGCACTGAATCCAGGTCAAAACTCAAACCCAAAGTCTCTGCTGTTAAGGTCGTAGTGAACAGATTTGCAGACTAAATACGACTTTTCTGAGAGCTGATGCTGCTTGTCAGCATCTTCCAAGGTTTCGATGCAAGTTGCCACCGTGCTGCAGCTATTTTGACTCTGTGTGTGTTTCCCAGTGCGGTGCCGGGCTTTTCCCTTGCGGACGCGGCTGGGATGGCTCGGTGAAGCACCACGCGCTGCTGCCCACGGCAGTGCCTGTGTTAAACGGTCTGTACGTTTTCCAGCTGTGCCTCTCGGTGGCACGTCCAGCTCTGTTCCCCGCGGTGCTGCCGTCGCTGGGCCCCAGGGCTGCAATCTGGTGCTGGAGGCATTTGCATGCCTTCCCTAAAGACACATGCTTCCCTGAATCCAAAGGGATTTGGGTTTTCTCTTTGTACGTGTACCTTATTTCTGGTCCCTAGACAGAGGGCTGAGCTCCTTAAAGCAGATACTCAGATGTGAGTACTCTTTTCCAAGGTCAAAATGTGCTTTCTGTAGATGTTTTTTACTTCCACATTTCTCTGGTTTTAATGCCCTTCCTTCCTCACTCAGCCTTCCTGGCACTGACTGTGAAATAAAGTCCTGGAACAGAATTCTAAAATACTAGTGATATATTTTAAGGTATATAGGGTATTTATTTTGTTCTTATATAAACATAAGGAGAACTGAACTATGTAATAATACTGCCACAGCAATGTATTAAAAAGTATCAAATTTTCGTTCATTTGATTTTTTTTCTGTGACCTATTCTTACTTTAGTTTACCACCTTGAAGATTCAGAGCTGCTGATCATTTACGTATTATTATTTCCATCTTCTGTTAATATATATCTGCAAAGCAAAGGAAATATATTACAAGAGAGACAGTGCAAAATCTGAAGACTTTAACATCTGCCCTAGCAAAGTTCCTATTACATCCAATAGATGTTTTGGCAGCGCAAGGACACAGTGAAATCTGCAGGGTATTGTCCTATTTGAATTTTAATATGTTTTCATATTTTGCTTTTCCCTTGTTTGCTTGTTTTTGAAACGGTCGGTAGCATATAAACATAGGTTTGTAAATAAGAAGGTAAAAGAGGTGTCAATATTTGCAATCTCGAAGGACTGACTTCCTTTAATTTTAATTACACTTAAAGTCAGTCTCGCCCCACACCTTTTGCTGAATGTTTTTCTCTTCCTAATATTATAAGGGGAAAAAATGCAGGCAGCGTCTGGTGCCTTCTTGACAAGTTCAATTGATTGTAGCGGGAATGAGAAGCAAGGCTGGTACAAAACAAGCTTTCATTGATTGCTAGAGTGGCACTGGCTTCACAGGGAATTTGAAGCAACATCAGGTTCAGGAGCAAGAGCCAAAAAAGTAGCAAGAAACTGATGTCTGTGTTTCTGCAGGGTTTTGGACTGGCTCTGCATTTTTACTAGCTTGCAATGCTGCATCAGCCGTGGTGCGCTGGAACGGGGTTTTTTGCCTTTTTTTTTTTTTAAATTATATGCTTTGAACTCCAAGTAAAATTAAAATAACATTTACTAAACACAATAATGACAAGAATATTATGTGATAAAAGGGCTTGTTTTTCCAGAGATGCATGCACTTCTGGCCATAACAATTAGTTTAAATAAAGGACATTATCTTTCCTTACTAGCTACGCTCCTAAATCGTCAGACCATCTAAATTAGTGTGATTATTGCCAATGATCATTGTTATCAAGAAGCTTAAAATCCATTGTGTGATTTTATCACTAAGTATCTATTGTGTGATTTTATCACTAAGCGGGTTGTGATCCCTCAGGTCTTGCCATTTGTCCCAGAAAGTTTAACAGAAGTGAACAAATTCTGCGTTGTTCTCTATACACAGGTAATCAAGCAATCGATGTGGTATATAACCACATTTTTAAGTGACGTATAACTAAAGGGAAACTTGAATGATAAACCCAATAACAATAACAACAAACCACCGCAGTCTTGTAACAGAGGCGCAAAGGCACTGCACCACGGCCCTGGAGAACACCGGTGGCTTGCGTCAAAATGCTTCCTCTCCTCTGCTCCAGTCCGAAAGCTGCTCTGGGGGATTCTCGTTACGTTTTTTTACTGGCGAAGAACACAATGAGCCACATGCTTAATTGGTACAAAGCAGTGTATTTTTCCTGTTATGAACGATGCTGAACCAGTTTACATCAAATGGGATCTGCCATACAGGTCCAGTTCTTCCAGTGGCTGAAGGGCTCTGGTGGGGATAAGCTGCCACTGGAAGCTGTGGAAAGGAAGGACCAGCCCAGACCTGGGGCTGTCCTGGGGTCTGGCTGGGCCAGTGACACTGCACAGGTCCTGAATCCCGAACATCTGTACGGATGCGGCACTTCTGTCAATAGCCCCGTGGAAATGTGGAACAACCTTCATGAACTGGTTTGTAAATTGCAGAGGATGGGGGAGAAGGTCGTCTCGATTACGATCTGTGATTTCAGCTGTAACCAGTAGTGATAGCAGCTTGAATAGATATTGTATGCATTTTTATCATATCATTTTCTGAAGTACTGCTATTAAAAATATGCCATTCATTGTACATTCCACAAGAAAATGTGTATTGTATTGTTTTCTTTGTGTTTACCTTAGAAATCTGTTTATTCCACGTTATCTTTTCAATGAAAATGAAGATACAGAGAACCCAGCGTGTTTCTTTACTGCAGTGAAAAATAACCCTCACCTTTATATTTTGAACCGTCACAGAGAATGACATCCCACATCCCAATATTTTTATCTCACATCCTAGTCTGAAATGTATCACTGTAGGATAATAATGACTTATTTTTTCACAGGATACACATAAAAGGAAATGTATAACCAACTTTCACTCTATTATCACTCCGCTATTTCAGTTGTGAATGGTCCACAGTGAAAACAAGACTTAAGAAACATTTTAATCTATAAGCTTTTTTTTTTCCTTCAGTATTATGCTTCTTCCACCCCTTAAAAGCCCCACTCCTCATTTCCTGATGAGAAAGAAACCCTAATATTTCATATTCAACCCTGTGCTAAGCAGAGCATTGCCCAGCATGGCATTTGGGGGACAGGGGATGTCTGTGACGATGCCCTCGCCTTGCTGCTTTCACGCGGCATCCTTACGGACGCGGCCCTTGGCGAGGCTCCTCCGCAAGGGCTCAGGTGGGGACAGCCCCACCGCTGCCAGCAGCTGGCACAACATCATTCGCATCTCACGGAAACAGGGATGGGAACGTGCCCCTGTGACTGGGATGGGAACGTGCCCCTGTGACTCGCTCTAGGTCCTGGGGAGGTGCCACCCGGGGTCTGGGATCGGTCCAGTTCCTGTTTCTTTGGGGTTTGTCTTTGTTTTGTTTCGTGAGGGCTGGGCAAAGCCAGGTGCCGGTCCTCTGGCATGGCTGACGATCATTGCAAGTTCCTGATTAAACACTATCCTCTCCCCGGAGTCAAGTTTGTTCTGACTTTCTGTTGTTAGCTTACAAAAGAGTCTTTTTCTGATTAATTCTCATCTAAATATCGAACTATTCTCACTCTGGCTGCAGGAATATTCATTTCCTCACTGACGAAAGCCTGTTTTAGTTCTGTCCCCCTTCAGGCTGCCTGTGCCCCATCGCCCAGGAACCCCCGGGGTGGCGGGGGCTGCTGCTCCTGGTCCTGGGGCTCAGGAGGGCGGGCAAGCTCCTGCCCACAAACCCATCAACGTGAGACACACGCTGCACCCCTCTTTGAGAGAAAGGCAGCCTATTAACAACACTAGTAAGAAACGCAACGCTAATTGCACTGCCCGTCTGGTGGGATGCTGCAGCGGGACCCCTGGGCTGCAAGGGGAGGTGCCGTGACCAGCCAGGATAACCCACCGCGCTCAGAGCTGTGGTCCATGGGCACTGCTCACGTACTGCTGTCACGGAGTCTGGTCTGTGCGGTCTGTTCGGGATTCCAGTTTGTGCTTAGAGCTGGGTGGAAGTGCTGCTAGTCTTCACAGAATCACGGAATCACGGAATTTTCAGAGTTGGAAGGGACCTCCAGAGATCATCCAGTCCAACTCCCCTGCTGACGCAGGAATGCCTGGAGCACATGACTCAGGACTGCATCCAGGCGGGTCTGGAAAATCTCCAGAGAAGGGGACTCCACCACCTCCCTGGGCAGCCTGTGCCAGTGCTCTGGCACCCTCACCCTAAAGAAGTTTTTTCTTAGGTTTGAATGGAACTTCTGATGTTCCAGCTTGTGCCGGTTGCCCCTCGTCCTGTCGCTGGGAACCACTGAAAAGAGTCTGGCTCCATCCTCCTTCAACCCACCCTTGAGATACTTCTAAGCAAGAAGAAGGTCTCCCCTCAGCCTTCTCTTCTCCAGGCTAAAGAGTCCCAGCTCTCTCAGCCTTTCCTCGTAAGGGAGGTGCTCCAATCCCGCAATCACCTTTGTTGCCCTACGCTCCCTCATCTTTCTCATTGTGGTAGAAAAGATGTTGGATAAAATGAAAAAGATTCATATAACATTGCATCTAGTTTTATTATGTCTTCATATCTGCTAAAAAAAATACATTTTTTCGTAGGAATGTTGCTGAATAAAGACAGTGGGAATTATTTTCTCCAGTTCATTCAAGAATGAAAACAGACCGTGAGCTGTTGAATTTTCCCACACAAGATGAAACCTTGAGTTTTGGCTGCCTGGTCTCTGCTGGGGGACGAGGACAGTGCCCGTGCCGAGGACTGGCTCTGCTCTGGGTAATGTGGATCGGGGGAGCCCGGCGCTCGCCCTGGCAGGGCTGTCCCTTCCCACCAGCGGTGCGGTGCCCCTGCCTCGCTCCTCTCCACTGGCGTGAACCCTCCCTCGGATGTTTTACCTCCTTCCTTACCTACTTGGGTGGCTCGTCTGTCCCATTCCTCCCTCATCCTTGCTTCCCTATGGGGTTTGTATTTTTCTGGCCCTAGACGCATGCCCTGTGAAACGAGAACAGCTATGAACATATTAGCTTGCGTAAAAGGGTGATCGTTTTGCCCAAGGCAAGACAGATGTGATTTCCTTCCGAGTCTTACAAAGTCACAGATTGTAATTTCCCTCTGTCTATAGAGCTGCCATGGTGCACCTTGCTCCTGGTTTAACGATCAAAATCTTTTGCCTTGTTATTTAGGAAGATGTTTGCATGCCTGAGTCCTCCAGTCCTGCCTTTATTCCTAGGTAGCCATTCACCATCGCCAAATGAGAGACAGATTTGTCTCTTGTTTCCCGTCCTTCTTCCTCTTTCCGATCTCTAAATTTTGGCTGACAGGCTCATTTTTAACTATCTGGTGGCGGTTCCTCAAAAAGCTTTTAGATATATTTAGAAAAATCTTGCGAAGTAATCCTTAGAAAGTCGTTTAATGCTGAACATCAATTCTAAGGTGCACAAATGAAACACCTTTTATCTTCCTCTTCTCTGAAACACAGAAGTACCTAAAAGCCAGTCCCTGAAACCTGCCCATTTGATGTTTTCCCACTGGGAAGGGTCTGTGCTGGCGCTGGGGAGGGTGGAGCTCTGAAGGCAGAGTTGGGGACCGAGTTAGGCTGGATGGGACAAGAGGTGTGCGGTGCCGGGTCCAGCCCCCCCTGGGGCAGGACCAGCCGCAAAGCTGAAGCAGAGGGACAGCACAGCTAGCGGTGGCCCCACGCTGTCCTGCCAGACCCTCCCGAACATGTTTCTCAGTAACTTTACGTGATCAAGCTGAGGAAGGAGAGAAATGAGACTATAAGACACTTTTTGTTTGCGTTTCAAAGCTGTCCCAGATTTGTCCTGAGCAGAAACCTATTTCTGGCACGTGAGTGGAGCAGCCGGCTGGTCGATGCCTGCGGGACGCGTGGTATGAACTGTGGCCAGAGCCTTGCTGGGTCCCGCTTTGGCTGTGCAGAGCATTGACAAACACAGGACTGGAGACGGATGAGCTAGCTTTACAAAAACGAGCACTATCCTAAAGCTGTGCTCATCTTTCATCTTCAACCCCACGTGCCAGTTTTCTTCCCTAAGACTGAAGTTTGGGGACATCTTCTGCCCTCCCCCGTGACTTTGCGTGCCCTGCTCTGCTCTCATAGCCACGTCTGGATGTGCTGCTTCACTTCCCAGAATCGGCTCCCGCATGGTTTTGGGAGGATGCTCCAGCAGCAGGGGCTGTGCCAGCCCAATCTGCCCCATCTCCACCGCAGCCGCCGTGCTCGGCCGCCTCAGGGGCTGCCCCTTCACGGGGATCTCTGGGGGGACATCACACAGGGGACAAGCAATGCTCTTCCAGACAGCTGGATCTGGAAGCAGGGAAGGCTGAAGGGACAGTAGAAGAGGTGCAGCAACATCCTGTAGTGTCATCCCACCCTTTGGACTTAGACAGTTTTTGGAATGTTGATTATTTTTCATTCAGTGGGATTTTTGCAATGTCTTTTCCCACATGGTTAGAAGCACAGATAGTTGCATGTCTGGCTTGAAAAGGTCAGGCACAGAACCGTCAAAATAGTACAGCAAAGACTATTGTTAGATTTTAATTTTTGCCCCTGCCAAAGTTGATATTAGAAGGAATCGTTCAAGAAAGCCCAGTCCTATGACATTTCTAGCTAGATTCAGACATCAAAGACCCTTTCCATTTTCAGTATCAGCTCTTGCATTAAAATGTTAACCTTTTTAAATGTTTTGCCATTGTATATGGAGTTTGGTATAGTAGTTTAGCAAGCACAGAACATTTCTTAGTAAGATATTGTAGGAAATGATTGATTTTCTTTGCAGAGGAGTTCAGCTTATTTTAGTGAGCTACTGGGTCATTTGGAAAATAAAGTTCTGGGAAAATGACAGGTCAGAAGGACTGATGAAGATCGTAAAGGCATAAAGCACAGCAGCTCCTGTTCACAGGCAACTGAAGGTGAGAAAAATTTCTGATATATCTCACTGTTATTAAAATATCAAGTATCCTTACCTGCCAATTATATAACCCCTATGCCACAAAGGCAAATTATTTTAATTATAGGATTGTCGCATGCTCCGAGAAGATCATTTCTTTGGAAAATAAAATAAGCTGAAATTCAGGCATTACAGGAAAAAAAAAGGTTAATTGCTTTGAGCTAGAGACTTGTAGTGAGGGAGGTGTGACGCTTAGAGAAGTTTCATCAGGTCTGGCAAGAAATAGCAAATTCAAGTTAAGTACAGGTTAGGCTGAATCACTGCTAGCTTCATATGATTATATTATATTATTGAGAGAAAAAGGTCATTAGTGACCATAGAGCAAAGGATGCGAGCAGGGGAAGGGAACAGAACATTTCTGCTGCTGGAACAAGGGACAAGAAGAGTCATCTGCACCTGAAAATGGGCAGTGCAGAGGGGCCAGTGGGGGGTCACAGTGCCCCGAACCCCGAAGCCGATGACTGTGAGTCTTTAGCATGGTTCAGAGTTCAGTTCCATATACTGAGGCTTTGGAGTTACTTATCCAGCCCGCAGGTGCAGGGAGGTTCTTGGCTTGACACTTTCAGGTCAATTTGAAGAGAGCCACGAGAAGCCCTCTTGCACCAGTTGGTGCTGTGGGACTGATCCTGCCATGGTGGAGAGCGGCAGAGAAGAAAGAGAACAGCCAAGAGAAATGTCCCTTTGGTTTCCAGCTGTCTTCTCGGGTCAGTATGTGACCATGACCAGCACGCTGAGGTCATGGTGCTGGTTGAAGTTACTGCAAACCTTCCTTTGGCTTTGGAATAAGATGTCCCAAAGACACATTGGGCCATGGGATGAGCAGGGAGGAACAAGTGAGTCAAAAGCAATTAGAAGGGGACGAAAACCTGAAGATCAATAGAACAGACACAACCAAACATTTGGCGTCGCTGCAGGTTTCAGCTCTTTGGAAGCTGAATTCGGTCATCACGGGCACTGGTACCAGGCTGGCGCGGGTGCCTGAGGCTGGTGAGTCTGCCGGAGGCTGGCATGGTGTCACGGGGCAGGATCAGCCCCCGAGGCTCCAGCAGTGACTGCTCAAACTGCAGATACTGCAGAGAAAGGACTGGCGGGTTCTGTGGAGTGGATTCACACTGGAAGGTCTAGAAGTTGCTTAATATGCCCTTTCATGTGATAAGATATTCTCATCAGACAATGGTATCCTTTATAATCTGTCTCCTTTTCTACACAGAGGAAACAAGAATTGTATGGAAATTTTATCCAGATATGCTGAATGAAGCTAAAAGAGTTTTGCAGATCCATTGAAATCTTTCTCCTCTTAGACGATGAATCACAGTTTTAACTAGAAGAGAGTATTAAGCTAATATCTTTTGGACCAGTAATGTATTTCAAAGGGCATGCGAGCCACTAAGGTCTCCAGTGACTCTTTGTCTTATTTTTATTAAATAGTTCATCACTCTAGAAAATACCTTAGAGCTTGTTACAGCTGAAGACTGCTTTAAAATATGATAATATAATGCACCACAATGACATACCCATTTTTACATCTCTCCGTTCAGATTGCAGAGCAAGGATGCTCATAACAGATGTATTCGGGTGTCTAGGAGCTGTTGCTTCCTTCCAATCGCATTCAACTGTTCCTTAGATAACGCCCTTCAGAAGGAAGTTTCACATGGCACTCATTATTCAAGGAGCAGTCTTTCCCCGTCCAGGGAAATAATTTTCAAATATTGACCAATTTTTGGTAGAAGGATATATTCTACTCACAAGAAAAAGGTGGGCTGTAGTCCTGACACTCACAGGAGATGGACAGTGGAAATTCTGCCCCAGCATTTCTCTTCGACAGCCCCAACACCAGCTCGAGCCCCTCCCCGTTGCCCCGCTCCCCGCGATGCTGGAGCCCCGCAACCCGTGGGAACCGGGGCCGTGGGGCTGGAGCCAGCCGGGATTTGAGCACCAGCCGCTTGCCGAAGGGCTGACAGCTGCTGAGAGGGGGTCTGCAACGGGCCCCCCCAAGGCTCACAGTGCGGCAAGGCGGGTCACCATTTGTAATAAAGATGTGAATTTACTGTGACCCATTCTGCCGCAATATTGCATGGCTTTGGTTGGCCAAACAAAGGCATTTCAATTAAAAGGGGTCTAGCCAGGCAAATACAAACCCACAGGAGGTGTGTAAGGCACAGCCACATCCCAGCCATGGTCCCAGGGTCCTGAGCCCAGCCGGGGGCTTTGCCTGCCCTGGGCTGGCGAGCCTAGAGCTGCTCAGGGCAGGGGCTGGTGGCACGGAGCATCCCTGCAGCCGCCCGCTGCCGAGCCCCACGACCGGTGGAGCTTCACTGCCCTGGTGCTGCTGCTGTTGGCTCCTCACCTCCCCGGCTGTGCCCAGCCACCACAGGCTAACGCCAGGACTTCATCCTCTGCTGCATCCCTGCCTGGATGGCGAGCGGAGCATGAGCTGTAATCTTCTGGGAGTGCTTCTGACTGATGGCCCATCCTCTCTCGCAGCCTTGGCAAACACTTGAGAACTCAAACAGACAAATTAAAAATGAGGCACGGGAAAGCAAGACAGGTCTCCAGGAAGAGCAGTTGACATGACTGCTCCCCAGGGACAAGTTTATGGAGTGCTTGTGGGATGCACATCTGAATTTATAGATGAATGTGTGCATATATATGTACATGTAGACATACAAATACATGCATATTCCTGCAATTCTAAAATAATTCCAGAATTCCCAATGAACTGGGAAATAGTTCTGCTTACTGAAAACATTTTATTTCAATGCAGAGCTTTTGATTATTCAATCAAAAACTAGAAACATTTCTCTATGAGACTTTAAACTTCTAAATCCAGAAACTTGTGATACTCACTGAAGCTGGCTCTCACTGCAAAGAGCTGAGGTTTAAAAACCTTTTACTTTCAGATACATACAGTATTTTTTTCCGAAAAAATCTAACCCTTCCTTGGAAAGTGGCCTCCCCCCATATCGGAACAGAGCCATGCCAGCCCCACCGCCCATCCCCTTGGCTGGGTGTCCGGGTGAGAGGAGTGGCCGTGTTGGGCCATGTCACAGCATCGTCCTCTCCAGGTACTGG
>VFFE01005358.1:0-34841 GCA_008921705.1 Burhinus oedicnemus
GAAAAAAAAAAAAAAAAAAAAAAAAAAAAAAGGAAGCCTGTGCTTATCTCTAAATGTACGTAGCTACCTTTGTGTCCTACCCTGCTGCATTTTGACAGCCACAATATACGCATGAAAACTCAGCAATCACCAGCAGCAAAGATTTTTTGCGAGTGACTCACGCTTGGAATGAGCAAGTGCTGTTAATTATTCATCAATCGTTAGCCTCTTATTTAGCAAATTTCAGTCACATTGCTGGGGATCAGAAATGCAACCCAGGTTGTTCAAAGACACTCAGTGAACAGCAAACAGCTTTTGGGATCAGCCAGGCAGGCAGCCGTGAGGTTGAAATTTGCTTGGGCGAAGAATTCAGAAAGTAACACTCACCAGCATCACCACCAGCTGATCAACATTAGAGTGGCAAGCACACGAATGAAAAAAGGCTGAAATTTCCTGCCATCTAAATCCTGTGAGGGATCTGACTCACATGGACGCACTCAAAGCCTGCAGTGGCATCTTCGATGCTTACACGGTGAGTACAGGAGGGAAATGTTCCAGCACACCTCATTCACACCATAAAAATGTCTGTCTGCCCACACTGATGTATTTCTAATCATCTCGTTGAAGCTGCAGCAGGGATAGGGCCTTCACATTTTGGTCCCTGCTAGGGTGGGATCCCAGTCTATAACTGAGACTCCCAAATGCAGTAACAAGAGAGAAAGGCAGCAGGCAGACAATTTCGGCTCTTCGTGCCTTACAGAGCCATGCACTGACCTATAGCAGAGCTATTATGAACCAGCTCAAGTGAAACCCCACACTGTCACAGTAAATAGCCCATAGAACACAGCAGGCTTTCTGTGCCTACCAGAGTTGCCTTCAAGCTTGACAGTCTCCTTGATATATCCAAGGCTGGCCTCAACTTTCCCAGTATAGGATTGCAGCTGGCAGGAGCCGGCAAGATTGATGGTCCAGCTCCCAGGAGTAGAGGTCTTCACTGTGATGGCCAGTTCAAGGGGATTGCCAGGATACAAAGCTTCTGTATTGGTTATCTCAAGCTGCAGCCCAGTCTTAGAGACCGTGTCACGCAAGACCTCAGGCTTGGAGTCCATGTCATCCATGGGCACAGTCGCAGCAAAGCGTGCCCGAACTCCCATTCCTGGAGGGCGTATGAAGGAAGAAGCTTTCTGCATGGCCTTCCTTTCCTGTTCAGAGCCTGAAGGAAGAAAAAAGATGGGTGATAGCTGTATCTCTATCTCCTCACCCAGAGCCACCTTCCCTTTATTCATGCTTCTGCTGCTGAGTAGAGAGGATGTCAGGGCACCTCCAGCCTCTGCTCAGGAGACCCTCTTAGTTTACGCTACCACCAGATCTAACTGTAGCATTGCAAATTGGAAGAATTTCTTGGAGGATGGATGCTCTTAAATTTTTCAGCCTAAGATTTTCCCACTCCTCACTAGGAAGTGTTTAACAGTCTAGCATAACGTGGCTGGATCTGAGCACCGTGGGGAGGGAATGTGGGGTTTTTTTGTTTCCAATATGGTCTGAGGAATGGAAAGACAAAAAGAGGAATGAAGAAATGAAGCAACAGTGAGTCCGACCACTAGGTTGGTCACTCAGCCCATTTCTATCACTGCCTGCAAGCTTGCTCGCACCTGTCCCTAAAGAGCAGCCTACAGGTGTCACTGCGGTCATGAAGATGCCCAGGAGCAGTGCTGCCTCCCCCAGGTCTCCCGGCCTTACACGGGGTTTGCCAATGCAGCTACCCCTGCGTTTTTCTCCTGGACAAAACACGCGGGGATGACCTACACGGCCAGGGGTTTCCTTTGTGGCACTACTTTAGAGGATGGGGGCAGTCACCTTCAGGGAACTTGTACTGTGTGGTGATGTCTTCCCGCTCGTCTTTCCCCACGGCTTTTGTGCTTATGTTCACGCCGATGCCTTGGGTCTCCGTGCTAATCCTGATGTACTTATCCTTGCCGTTCACCTTCTTGACAAGCCAGTAAACTTTGTCAGCATTCACTTCCGCATACACAAACTTGCTGTCAAAGGGCAAATACACATCCCCCTCTCGGATAGCCTTCAGTGGGCATGGACCACACTGGAAAGTACCTAGAAAGCGCATTCAACACCATTTGCTTTTCCAAATATGAGCAGAGCCTCCAATTTTTGTTCCACCCTCAGACCCACCCAAGCAGGAATCCGTGGCCATGGTAGTTGACTCTTAGTAGTAAATATTCCTCCAACTCAGTGCTGAACTCCAAAAGCCCCCATTTATCCCATAGCTCTTTGGGCTTTTTTATAGATGACCAAGGTCTAGTAAAAGCTTTTCTGTGTTTCCCCTCACTTAAATCATTTTAAGGTTTGAAAGTCATGGCTCGCTGATGGAGTCAACCGAGTCCAGCCCCCTGTGTTTGATCTTCTGCCAATACCTCATTTTCTGCACAGCCTTGAGGATTAATGTTTTCTTTCCCACCTCCAAATTCCCTGCATCTGTGCAGGGAGGGTAGTCACCGATTTTGGCAGTCACTCCTCTCATTTACCAATGAATGGACTCATTAATTTCTCAGGAAAGCTCTACAGAAAGCATTGTTACTGGGGAAAGCTGTGGCACCTCTTACTACAGATTGCTTTGAGTCCTCAACTGCAGCAAAGAAATCAGAGGATGGTGGAAAGAGAAATTAACTCTGATTTCCAGCTGTGCGCTCTAACCTCTGAAATGGCATTCGTGTCCCCACAGCATCCTACAAGGTTGGTTTTCTGCCTGCCAGGAAATGCCATTCCTCCTGTCCCGGGCTGAGACAGCAGGATTGAGACCTCCGGCTTTAGGATGTCACTGCACAAGTGCGTGAAAATGTGCATGGGGCGTACGTGCTTTGCTGACTGGGGACCATAGTTTTCACATGAAATGTCCCCACCTCTGTTGGGAGTTGCAGGAAAGCCTTTCTAGGCAAATCCTACCTTGACTTTGCTCCTGAGGGGTTGAATCAATTGACTGCCAGCCGTCAAATCCTGACGGCAGGTCCGTCCGCTTCATCCAGACATCATTCCACACGTGGAAGTTCCTGCATGCATTTGGGTTGGAAAGAAAATGAGTGAGCTGTTACAGCCAGAAGAGTCACGCTCTCCTTTCTTAATCCTTAAGTAAGGACAGGTTTAATGGGGATTTGCATGTAACCCTGTGAAACCTCAGGCTCTCTCCCTCTCTCTCCCAGGCACCAAACCCAAAGCGGTAGGGAAATTCTCAAAGGAAAAGCTGCCGGGGCTGGGAAACGTGGTGCTGCTGGGGCTGGGAAATGCACTGCTGCATGGTGGCACAGGGGGTAGGAAGCATTAGTCCCCTTTGGCAGTACCAGACAGAGTCGAGGGACATCTGGTTCAGCTTTTCTCCGTATTCGTTCAGGTAAATGTCAACTCTCAGGTTCTCATCAGTATCGTGCGCCGAGTTGAAGTTACTCACGCAGCGGGATGGGATCCCCAAGCAGCGCATAACTGCAGCACAGACAGAAAAAACACAGGGTCACAAAATCACTCACGTTGGTGGGTGCCTCTGGGGATCATCTTGTCCAACCCTTCTGCCCACCCAGGGCCCTGTACAGCAGGCTGCCCAGGACTGTGTCCAGGCGGCTTTTGAATATCTCCAAGGATGGAGACTCCATAACCTCTCTGGGCAACCTGTGCCAGTGCTCGGTCATCCTCACAGTGAAACAACCTTTTTTCCCCACGTTCAGAGAGAACCTCCTGTGTTTCAGGTTGTGCCCATCACCTCTGGTCCTGTCACTGGGCACCACTGGGCCTGGCTCTATTTGCCCCACTCCCTCCCGTGGGGTATTTATACACATGGTTAAGACCCCCTGAGCCTTCTCTCCTCCAGACTGAGCAGTCCCAGCTCCCTCAGCCTCTCCTTACATGACAGACCCTGCCACCTCTGGCACTCAGAGACACAGTAATTTGGCTTACTAGGACAGTAATTAGGATATCAGAGAAGGGAGACAGTTCACTGTTTACCTGTAGTGAGGACTCCTGCGAAGACCCAGCATTGACCGTAACAGACCGGCTTCTTTGTTTTGTAATACTGCTGCAAAATTGAGACACTCCCGATCCAATCCAAAGGGGAGGTCCCTCTGTCATAATTCCCCGACCAGTTCCCCAGCAGGACACCACTGTCGTCGTTGGCATTAACCTGTGGCCATACACACATGCAAAGGAGAAAAATATGGGGATGAAGCTGAATGAGGCTTAAACCCCAGGGTCTTTGCCCACCCTGTGGCTCCCCAGGTGCTCCACAGCCCTGTGGCACTCAGCGAGGCTGCTGGTGCCAGCTGGGGGCTGCCCTGGTTGGAAACCCTCCACCTGGATATCTAGAGGGAGGTGGCACTGCTGCTTGGGGCAGCCGTAACAGACTCTACATCTTGTATCCTAAACCCCAGAGCTCCCAGAAGTGTCCCACTGCAGAGAGCAGTTGCCCCCCAAAACACAACCCTTGTGTTGGTCCTGCCAATGCAGCTGCTGGGGAAGGACAACCACTGGGGCAGCTGCAAGCTTTGGAGATGGGGAGATGCTGTATTCCCTTGCCTCTTCCCTCCACCCAGAATGCCTCTGGGTCTTTCCTTGCGGTTTCCCAAAGGAACCCATTTCATATGCCTCCTGAAATGGTGTTCAAGGCCCCGGAGAAAGAAGAGCAAGTAAAAAGGAGGAGGGAAAGCTGTAGGGGCAAAGCACTTCACCAAGAGAGGCGTACCAAAGCAGACATGGCTCTGGACACAAACACAGGATCCCTTCTACTGCTCAGCCTGAGATTACTTTTGTCCAGCAGATACATGCAGGCGTCCAAGACGAATTCCTCAAACTGTTTTGGAGAGAAAGTGGAGACATTTTTACAGACCGCTCTAAAACAAAATTAGCTCAGTCACTACAAAGTCTGTCTAAATACTTGGAGGAAACTGTCTGACTAGTCCTAACTTCTAAACTTCCTTTATGATATTGAATTTTCAAGCCTACAGGGCTTCCCAAAGCTGTTCTCTCCAAAGAAGGGCTTAAATGAAAACCCACCTTGGAAGAAAAAAAGCCTGTCTCATGTGTCTTGCAAACACAGTTGGAACCTGACCCAGCAATCTTTACTCCTGTGAGTAGTCCTAAGTCACCTACGTCATCTCCTTGCAACCCTGTAAATTACTCACAAGAGTAATGAAAATTTAAGAGTGCTACCGATATTTAGTCTATTGACATACGTACAAACTGAACCCTGGGAAAAAGAAAAGGTACATAAATGCAGATTATTACAGCAAAAGACTCCTAATTGGCAATTACTGATAAAACTCCCTTAGGTCCAATTCCCAGAGATGTCAAACATCCGATCCAACGAAGCTTGGCAGAATATCAATATCAATTCTCATTGCATAACAGCAGAATAAATATTAGGATAGGAACAGCCCTATGGACAAGGCCTTTTGGCCCCTTCATGGAAAAGGCATCAGCACGAGCACTTTTGCTGGGCTATCTGTATCTTGCAGCTTGAAATCATGGATTTATAAAACAAAATAAAAACAAAAAAGAAAACAAAAAAAAACAAAAAAGAGAAACCCCTTCCCCCCAGATTCCAGCATTTCTTAGTGGGGAAGTTTGCCTGGGGAGGGTGCAGGATGCTCCATTTGTGTGCCTGTGTGCTTTCTACAGGCTGCAAATAAACCTGCTCTGGCATCCACCTCTTATCGCTAACCGGAGCGGGTTTGTCATTCTGTTCCACTGGAGTTATCTCAGAGGCAGCATGAAGGAACACCCTTCCGGAGAGGGTGGGCTGATTGTGTCCTGCACCCAACAGTTCACCACGCAGTCGGTGAAGCCACCACTTGAACAATGACAACCTCTGCCAGTGCTTTTCCCCTGTATTTTCCCAACGATGATGCAACAGGTAGAGCATCAGATTTTTTTCCCCCTCTCCACGGCTCACAGGCTGGCTACTGATGGCTGCTGTGTTGTATGAGAGCTGGGAGGACTCTTTTCAACCAGAAATACTCTGTCCCCTGTGTCCTATGCCAGGGGTCTTGAGATCTGACTATAAACATGCCATTAAACCCTGCTCTCAAGGGTGGCTGGGGAGAACACTTAAACACGCAGATTAAGCAGGTGAGCCCTCCCGGTGAAGCTGGCAGGATTATTCAAGCGCTTTGGGCTACTCTCAGGCTTAAACTGTCTGTAAGTCTGATTCATTGAAACGAACACCTAAGGGAGAAAGAGCAAATAAGGGTAATTAATAACACCAACAAGAGAGCTGTTTTTTACCTGCCCGAAATTCCAGGGTCTATTGTACATGCTGTATGCGGACCCAACATAGATGCAGCCTGTATCATTGAGCACATACTCCTTTCTCTGTGCCTCATCAGACAGGAAGACGACATCACCTGGAGCAAAAAACCCTCAGCTGTTAGTTGGTTAGCACACACACTACACAAAATTTTCCTTGGAAAGCTAAACCGGGGGAGCTGGTGGTCTGCAACATTCACACCAAATGATGACTGCGCAGCACTCACTTTTTATCCTATAATGCAAGAATTTCCTATAAGACTACTCTATTTTACCTCTGTAGGACTATTGCTATATGACCATTGTTTTATTTTAGCTAAACACTTTTTTCTGAACAAACACTTTAGCGGACTAAGTAGACAGCAGAGAGAACTGGGGGACTGATGACAACCAACAATGCATGGTTTTTTGTCTGGTTATTTTTTTGTTTGGATTTGAAGCCAAGCCAGACCTCTCAGTTAATCCTTGTGCTGGCCCAGGAGAACAGAGAGGGATGACACAGAGGTGCAAACGGAGGTGACAGACAGGAGCTGGCTCATTAATATTGCCCTGGCAAATTGCGCTGGCTCCGTGAGGATGCGGCTTGCAGTGTTGTAGGGGGAAAAAGCAACATATGTGGGAAGAAAAGGAGGAAAAATGTGAGGAGAAGCTCCCCCAGGGACAATCCCTGGCAGCAGTAATTATCACCCCTGGTTGTGGGGCCACTCACCTTCGCACCAAGGATTGAACAAAAGGTAGACAGCATCATTTTCGGGCTTGTAAATGTTAGTCCCAGTCTTCACGTTCAGGGTGTATTTTCCCACCGGGGCACTGGGCGAGCTGGTGACAGACACCAGGCACTGGGGAGGAGACAAGGACAGACGGAATGATGGACCCTCCCCCACAGCCAGAGGCATGGCACAAGTACAGCACGAGCACTGAATGTGGTGGCCACAGGGATGTGGGGGGGGGAAGGAGGGATGGGGTAAATCCTGCGTGGGCAATGGAGGACCAATGAATTAAACAGGGCAAGGCTGCTGCCCACCTAAAATTACAGGGCTAAGGGAAAGCAGGATGGGGTTATGAGGGTTTGCTCTATCGCTCCCAGCTGGCTTGGTGTTGCTACTCTCCACCATCGCCCTGTGGGGGTGCACGTCCCGCAGGTTCTACCTCTTTGCCGCTGCTCTTGATGATGGAGATTTGCCACCCGCTGAAGTCCTGCTCCCGCCTCGGGTTCAGCGACATCAGGGTCCCCCTGAGTTTCATTGGCTTTTCACCTGGAAACAAACCCAACATGAGATGCGGGAGGGTTGCACGGGTCTGCAACGACCACGCAGTGCCCGGCCACAGGAACAGGCTACCAGGCTCTCCCGCTGTGCCTGACGGCCATGGAGGGGCCACCTACGTACCGATGCCGAAACGCAGCGCCAGCTTGTCGGCAGCCTTCAGCTCCCTGCTGAAGGTGAGCTGGAGCTGAAAGGCCTGCCCACGCCGCACCACCAGGTTCTTGATGTTGTACGCATCCGTGTGGTGCAGGCGGGAGTTCTGGCTCTTGAGAAAGTCAATCCCAGTGACCTTCAGATCGGCTCCTGGAAAGCCGTTAGCAGAGAGGGAGAAAGAAAAAAGAAAAGGGGGTTGATGGTAAATTTCTCAGTAAAGACCGTTTTCTTCTTCTTAGTGGAGCCCTGTGGGTCATCAAAACACCAAAGTGTCTAGTGGTCTAGCACAAGGAATCACACCAAGGATCGCCAGAGCTAATGGATGGTACAACAGTTTTTGTATATATTTTTATATAGATAGATAGATACACACACACGATACTCTACTAACTATATTAGACTATATTATATATATAAAAAATATAATATAGTATCGTATAATATAACATATAACATATGTAACGTAATGTAATGTAACATAACATAATGTAATGTAATATAATATAAATATGTATATAATATATATATTATTTATATAGAATCATGTTGCTGGGATGGGTTACAGAGGCTGGCAGTGGTGAGTGCGCTGCCGCAATCTGCGCAGAGCAGAGACAAGTGCCTGCCTCACCCTCCAACTATTCGGCCCCGGGTTGCTGCGGCATGCCTCTGCCTCCCTCCCTCGCCGCCCAGGGAGTCTGAGGGATGTTTGACCTCTGAGGTGGCCCTGGGTGAGTGGTGAATGAGCAGCTTGAGGGAGGTAGTAGCAGTAGGAGACGTAGGGTGAGGATTTCTTCCCCTGCCGGCAGCCGTGCATCCAGCCGGCATCCCAGCACCTCCATGCATGGGCAGCTGCCTGCCGTGCGCCCTTGGGGCTGCTTCTTCAGCAGCCAGAAGCCTGTGAATGGAATCTCACTGGTTTGGAAATCCATGTCTGCTGTCCCACTGCCTGCCCTCGCACGCTGCCAGTTGGCTGGGGGCCAGCAGCCACGAGCCAGCTCTGCAGTCCACTGTGGGCCAAGAAGATGGTATGACCGCAAGTTTTGTTGCAATACTGAAAGTCTTGCTTCTGCGAAAGTCTTGCTTCCCCCTAAAAAGTGGATCAGGGACAGCACATCCGCATCCCATCCCCACAGCTGCTGTGGGGCAGCTCGGCTCCCCTGAGCACCTCACATGGGAGCCCACCAAAGGTCCTGACCACCGCAGCCTCCTCGTGGGCAGCGCTCGTGGTCCTGTCATGTTTCTGAGCCCTCTCCTCCTTGCTCCCATCTGCTCAGCTGCTTTGCTGGTGGCACCTCATCAAAGCCAAGGCTGTGACAGCAACTCCTGTTTGCTGCATGCCTGTGCCTTGCCGAGTGCATGGTGCATCAGCTCCTTGAGTATTACAAATGTTTCTTTATTATTTCAGGTATTAAAGCAACAGTAGTAGTACTAAGAGGAGGAGGAGGAGTAGTAATACGGACAGGTGAAGAAAGTGCTGCTTGCCAAGGCATGTTCAGAGGTGATGCTCCCAAGCAGTCCCCAGCTAACACAGGGCAGCTTAAAAATTGAACCTCACTGTTGGGATTTTATCTCAGCGTATTTCCTTCCAGTCAAAGACTAGCCTTATACTAGCATTGAACACATCCTTCATGATTATCAAATAATAATTAACAGTAACTGTAACTGATCCTTGCAAAACAGTGTCTGTGGGATGCCATGAGCCTGGGAAATGGAACTCCTCAGGACTCTGAGGCTGATCCTTTGTATTTTCCCCTCAAAAATTAGTCCCAAATAATACCACAACTGTTATTAATCAACCTCTTATGGAAGTCTGCATATGTGAATCTTTGCAAGTTTTCTTTTTTTTTCAAGAGCTTGGTTTCTCCTACAACCCATGTACCAAAGGAAGGTGCGGGGCTGGGAACCAGCTGTGCTGCCTGTCTGGGGGGATGCTAAACATGAGGGGCAGCACTCTGCCCCCCTTGACACCAACTGGTGCTTTTACCGTTTGACTTCAGCACAGCTTTGGACTCCACCAAGAGACCCTGCCAGGTGCCTCACCCTCATCCATTCCCAACACAGCACCTGGTTTTGTAGGACATGGCATTTAAAAGAACACTATTCTGGTCTGCTCTCCCTTCCTGCAACTCCAGATGGGAGCAGGGCTAGGAAAAGGGCAGGGGGCTCCAAGAGGCACAACCTGGCACAACACTTGAGCAAAGAGCAAAGCCCCTGAGTAAAGCCTGAGCAAAGAGAAAGCCCTCAGCTTTCAATAAAGATGGGGATTTGGGGGTTACTACGTCAGGCTCTGGCAGGCTGCCCAGGTGTGGCACGGAAAGCCGGAGCATGCCAGAACGTGGCCAAGCAATATTTCTTTGGAAGTGTCTAAGCTGTCTTGTACCTGCCCATTAAATACCCTTAAAGGATAAATTCCATGTTAACAGTAGGGAGTAACAATACCTCAAAAGTACTTGCCTCATAAGTGATTCAGACAAAGATATGGGAGAGTCAGGAAATTTAAAAACGCTTATGATAACTTAGAAATTAGCAAGTCAAAGGCGTAATAGTTGAAGGGATTAGTTCACCAAATGTCTTGACAGATTTGCACGGTATCAGGGCAACTGTGCTAACTTAAGTATCAACAAGAGCCATCCCTAATGTTGAAGAAGCTGAAATCTGCTGGTAGCTGCTGCGGCATGAGGGATGCCGCAGGCAGGGCCAGATCCAGGGCAGGCTGAAATCAGTGGCACGCTTCCCACTGTGACCTGTGCCGGGCAGCGACTGCAGCCTTGAGTAAACTGAACTGACCGCCCATGGATCCCCACCAGATTACTACGTCCGTGTATTTCTTCTTAGTAACTATATAAACCATATTTATCTTAATTACATAAGAGTTATCAGTGGTACAGCAAATAGACTTAAAATTGGCCATCACCTTTCGATAATTGATTTCATTTTTGAGTGCTTTTTGTTTGCTTGCTGCCTGCCAGATGCCAGCCTCAGGCTGACATGTTGCACAATGAGGGGTATGTGTGTGTATATGTCAAAAAATTTTGGATGAAATTGCTTAGCCTTCTCGAGAAGGGTGAAGGGGAAGTGCATCTTCCTCAACATTAACAAATCTCCAGCCACCACAGCTGCTGGACCTTGTTCCTTATGGAAACCCTGGTACTGGGCTGAGAAGATACCAGAAAACAGTCCTGGCGGTGGGAGAGGGCTTTGGAGGGATGTGGGCGCTGAACGCATAGGATGGCTGTGGGAAAGGGCCCTGGGGAATCTGTCCTTGCAGCATTTCCATCCCTTGTTTCTGGAAATCACTGGTGTTGAGGATGCACAGAGGAAAACCGCAGAGAACAGATGCCTTGGACTATGTCCTGACAGTGCAGAATGTGGTGCCAAAGACCTGTCCCCACACAGCGCTGCCCGTCAATTGCGCTGCACTTATTCCTGTGCAAACACACCTGCGATACCCTGTGATCCAGCTGGCATGGTGTCCCGTGCCAAGAAATGCCGGGGAGCGAGCTGGAGGTGCACCCATAGCCACATCCGAGGGGGCTTGGCCGCAGCCCGCCCTCCCTGGGCAGCCCCCACATGCCGATTTCAGCTTCCTCCTCTGCCTCCTGCCCGGGGCATGGGGCCAGGAGCCCGCATACCCTTTGTCTGACTGTCTGCAGGCGCCCAGTTTTGCCAACATGGGAATTAACGCTTTATAGCAGAGCTGAGCACGCCGAGAATGGGCCAGCTCATGGGACAGAGGCTCAAGCTGCAAGAGGCAGCCCTGGCTGTGTTCAGTCCTGGGGAAGGCCAGAAGCAAACCCAAATTCTGCCAGATAACTTTTCCCATTTTTTTTTTTTAGAAGAAATTTCAATACAGTACTTTTAGGTTTACCTCCTAGTTCCATGATTTATCCCTTCTAGAGCTCCTTCCAACACTAACGTGCTGGCCCCATTGCATGCCACCTTCCTGGGAAGATGTTCAGAGCTTTGAGAGCACAGTGATCACCCAGAACAAAAATGGGGACATGAGGGCTTCGCACTGGTAAGGACCCGGGGTCTTTTTTCCATAAGGATGGGGTGATGGAGGTTTAAAAAAATATTAATACAGAGCAGAGTGTTTATAGCATGCCTGGCTTCACCAGGAATAAGGGCTGCTCAGAAGGACAGCAGGGAAGTGGGATGGGAACTGTAGTTTTGCAAGAAAGTGCAAAATTTGGACACCTGCATTTACTCCTCATCCTTGTCCAACCTCCATCAAACACTCTCTCACATCCCAGAGATGTGAGATCACATCCCAAAGATGCTGCTGTCTGAGACTTCCTGCAAAATTTCAGCTCATCCACACCCAGAGTACAGAGGTGTGAAATGGAGGGGCTCGGAGCGCTGTCAGGACACCCTTCCCCTCCTGATGGCTGTGGAGACTTGCTCCCAGCTCCACTGCAGGCACCATCCAGCCTGCATGCACAGCTGCTCAGCTACGCCACAAACTCCAGGGGTTTGGGGCATCCTGGGGTTGGGCTGGCCCCAGGAGCACAGCCAGCGGTGGTAGTTCAGCAGCTACTACAGGAGGGACTCAGGCACCTTTCTAGGTTGGTGCATGATCTTCTGGCAGTTGGGCAGGCAGGATGGCCGTGGGATGGAGCTCAAGTCCAAATAAATCCCTTTTTCAGTTATTTTGAAACTTCTGTCAGATAGTATGAGCCATCACTAAAGAGACATAATCTACATCATTAAGTAGCCTGAAAGAAAGAAATTCCTTTTACCTTGACACAGAACAAGTTTAGAAAAGCTGCATTTCTTTCCTATTATCACCGACAGAGCCAGATGTCTACAGGTTGATGAAAAGTGATGAAAAGTGGGTTGCATTTTTCAGTTGGTTTACCAATCCGTCAAAACCAGAATTGCGCAGCCAGAGCAAACCTATGCCCCATGAGCAGTGGTGGCCCCGAACCACCTTTCCCCAAGGTGTCACCCACAGCAATCAGAGGGGTGAGAAACCCTCCACCTCCTCTGGAGCCCCCATCCTCCCTGCAGGAGACCTGCCAAACTGCACATCTAAAATAGGCTATCATATCGAGCATTAAAAACTCACCAGTGTTACTGCTCATGGTTCTTGTCGGCGTTTTGACCCAAGGTGCCTGCAATGCGAGCAGCTTCTGAGCTCCTGAGTAGCCTCTGCCACTCACTTCTGAGTGTGGAGAAGGAAGACGGACTGCCCTTTTTATCAGTGTCTCGCTCTGAGGTGTCAGCAGGTCCACTGCCAAGGGGTGGTGTTTAGAGAAAGGAAGTTCCCGTGGAAAAAAAAAAAAAAAATGACTACAACTCCCTCTGCACATAGTCAGACCCTGAAAAACAGCGAAACTTAAATCCCGACTCACATGTAAAGTGGATTTGCACAATCAGATGACAAGTGGACAGACCCTTCACTGACAAACAGTAAAATCACGGGCTAGATGAGTAACAAGAATGCACCTATGCCCTAACATCCAGGTTACCAGGACTGCAACTCAAGGGCTAACTTTACAAGGCACCCACAAACATCTAATCCTGAGGAAAGCAGAGTTCCCCATTAGGACCAGTCCAACTGTCTTTGAAGTTAATGAGATTTTTGTCATCGCATTTGGGACAGAAGCAGTTGAAGCTGTGGGCTAAAATCCAGCTTTTACATTGTGTGGGTTGGAAAGCCCAAGGATCCTGGTGCTGGTCCCCTCCCCGAAGAGTCAGGCGGATGCCTGCAGAAATAGCCCAGTGGGAGCACCGGGTGGGAAAGAGGAGAAACAGGCCATGTCTAGGACAAGTAAGAAACGTGGTGGACCAGCAGCCGTCTGCTGGCTGCTCTTTGCTGACAGCTGTATCAAAGGTCCCTGTCCAGGAAGTCACTGGATCCCATGTCCCCCACTGCCACCCCGGTCCTCGGGGTGACCAAAGATGGAGTGATGAGTCTACCTCACGAAGGGGTGAGCTGGTGGCACAGGCCAGCAGTAACATGGGCACCATGGCCAGAAAGAGATACAAACATGTCCCTAAATACCCAAAAGTGAAGAGGTGGCTCAGCTGCAGGAGCAGCCTCAGCCCCCTGATGCATCCCTTCATGGCAGCAGCCCAGGGTCCAGCAAGATAGGATTCTGTCTGCCAGGCTGGCACATCTAAATGTGGGATCTCCCTAAAGAATATCTCCCTGTGGAAGCCTTCAAAGGCACCAACACTTCTCCACCAATTCAGGTAGCTAGGCATTTACTGTAGGAGTACTGTTTCATTTGGAGCTGAAACATTGGTGCAAGCTAGGTGCTGAGTTAGCAGATCCCACCCTTCGGGCATGTCACTGCTTGCTGGCAGGTGTATGTTGGGTGTCCTTACTTGAGAGCATGACTAGCGCATCCCAGGGCACCGAGGGTTCAGTACACGTCTATAATCTCACAGGACATCTGTATGAACATCTGAACCGCCAACGTTCTTAGTAGACGCAGCATCACTCACCATTCAGCACCTGACAATGTGCTGGCAAGTACATATTTCACTATTGAAAAAAATGCTACAACCCCAATTTACCTTTCAGTGTTGCTTTTACTCTGCATTTCTTTCATCCTGGAAGGTGAAAGACATTTTTGTTTAGAACTAGGATGGGATGAAGTAAAGTATACATGGAATGTTGGTACAATAACATAAACAATAATACATGTAATCTGAACATTTACGATGCACATTACTGGTTTCCACTTAATTGCAGCAACAGAGTAATCCACTTCATCTGAAGGCACTGAGAATTGCTTTCTAATCCAGTCTCAACCCACTTTATGTATATCTCTCTCTATATATCATTCCACACCTGGTTAATTGTGGTGCAGCTTAAATTGCGGTGACACAGTAGTCCTACAGCAAAAAGTACAGATTTTTACAAACAGGAATGGGTTGATGTTGGTAATGCTTTGCTCCTGAAAAAATTTTATGTAGGTGCATGCTGGAGGGTCAGGGGTGGAGGCAGGGCATGTATTCACTAGGAACAGTCACATTTCCAGTCCTATAGAGTTTTGCAAAAGGCTGATTTCAACAGCATGCATGTTCTGACCCTCGCTTTGAACCTCAGAGTTTGATGAAAGAGTATAGAAGTCAGATGGGTGTGGGTTCTGCCCTGCCATGAACCTACTTCATCTTGGAAGGTGGTTGACCTTTTCACCGTCTATGGGAATTTTTGATTTATGTCAGTAGACAGCATCTAGTTTTCAGTTCAGTTCTCTTTGTGCAGCTGCTGGTCTTGCCTGCTCCCATTATCTTTTTGTATGCACTGGTAGTATCTCAATTCAAGGGCACTTGGTACATGGTACATATGGTACAACACTCCTACATGAGCTTCCTCCCCTGGCTCGTACAAGCTTGCCCTGCCAGGAAAGGCCATTGAACTGTAATACTCTTCGAGACGGTTGTTGGCAAGGTCTGAGAAAAGGGATTTCACCTTAAACTGCAGGAACGTTTTTAAAAGACATGGTTTCAGCTTGGTTCATGTTGTCACCGGGTGATCTCTGTCCTTCCTACAGGCAAATTTCCTTCTGTCATTGCTGGCCAGAGTGGTTGGCTGTGGTGCAGCAGTGTGGGTTTTTTTCCTCCTCCTTAGAGAAGCTATGAAAAATACCAGCCCTTTTGAGTTCTTTTTTCCCCAAGTAGTTACAACAGTTAATTGCTTCAATCCATCTCAAAAAAATATAGTCTCCTAATCAACAGAGGCAGGAGATAGCTTTTTCACAGGCCATCTCTAGCCTATTACCAATTACTTCAGCGACTCACTTCCCAGCTTGCAAAATCAGACACCAGAGGCTATCAGCCTTATCTGCATCTATCTGCTGCAAGGTAAGTCATCTTATTAGCTGGCATAAGAAGGTAATAAAATGCAAACAAATAAAATCAGAATTCCTCAGTGGCTGCTCCCCTATTTACAAGCTTGCCCTTTGTCTCAGGCTTTGTTTATTTTGTGTATCAAAAACGACAAGAACAAGTCAGACTTCCAGAGCATGACCACAGATAGAGATGCCAAGTAGGAAGAACATGAAGTGCAACACAGTTAGCTTTACAGTTTTATTCGCTTGTGATGCCATGTCTAGTTACGGAGAAGTTGCCTTTTACAATAGTAACATACCGACCTACATTTTTAATAACTATCTAAGGCTTCACATTGCTTCTGTTTTGTCTTTTTTTTTTTTAATATGTCCAGTCAGAGTAACACTCAAAACACAGATCAAAAGCACCACAGGTTTCTTTTTCGGCACTCTGGAAAGGTGAACTAATCCTTCCAGTTGTCCTGCAAAGTTGCTCCAAGGTGCCAAGGGGTAAGTGATGCATCTGCCAAGGTACACACACGTACAGCCCACGTCTGGGTCCTGAGGGGCACCATGGCGAGAAGGTGCCTTCCACTGACCACAGCAGGACTGCTCCCACATGTACCATCTAGTATGTGTTGAGTCCTTCCTGAATCACAGCCTAGGGAATCATACGTAATGAGAAGTCTTGGGAGGATAAAAAGAAAAAACCCCGCACAGACGGAGAACAGCCAAGGGTCTGGTCCATCTCTTTTGAGCTGGATCTTATTTGAGGTGCTACATTGGTCCTCCCCTCACCATTTCATTATGCTTGTATCTTAGTCATTAAAAATTTCCCAGTAGTGAGATGCATCTCATCCACGTAATGACCCTGACATGTTGTGCTGCTGTTACTCTGAAAGGAGTGTTGATCCGATCACTTCTCACTCATGTACACCAACCATGGGCCGTGACAGTGGCCTGTCAGCTACGCCCTGAGGGCATCCTGTGTTTCCAGCAGGCAGATGCTCTTCTAATCTAACATGAGCCAACTTGTGGCAGGCAGTCGGATGTCAAGGGTTGATGCAAGATGGCCAAGCCCAGATCTTAACTGATTCCAAGTTGTCTGGCCCCGGCTACCTGGTAATGAGTTTCTCACGGGCAAATACCAAAGAAGTGATTGATGCCAACAAAATTATTACAGAAATTCCATTGTTTCTTTCTCACTGAACTTTGAAAGAGGATTTTTGGACCTAAAGTTAAGGATGTAGGTGACTAGCTTTGGGCATTTACCTCCAGAACGAATGAAAACCATATTGCTCTGTGCCCAATCCAGCACCACCCAAGGAGTCTACTCCTGAAGGCGGCAAAGACAAAGATAAAACAGAGACCACAACTACACATATACCAAATATAGGCTTACAGTCTTGTGATCCCTACTCAGGCAAAATGCTGTTGTGTGGCATCTTCCCTGCCCTGAAAGAGAAGTCCTGTGGTCATCACAGGAAATTGAGGTTTTAGGCCAGGCCATCTTAGAAAAATACAGAGATGCTTTAACAGCACGCCAAAATGCTATAATGTTAAAATATCTTTTCTGGTTATTTTTCAAGATCCCTTTCTCCTTCATTGGCTGAGATGGCAAGAGGCAAAATTGCAGAATCGGTCTAGATATAGGGAGCAACTATGTGTAACAGCTGAACTTGGGATTCCAGTACTGTGAGCGCTTGACCCTCAACTCTGGTACAACTATTGCAATGGAAACACCGAAATAAGCATGCTCTAGTGCTGAGAAGATTACGTTATGTATTGGACTAAAATGACTCAGGATAAGGTACTTCTGCTCAGGAAAACACTTCAGAATTTTGTACAAGAAATGACAAAAAAAACCCCCCATCATGTCACTTCTTCCAGGCAGCACTTTTTTTAAAAAAAAAATTTCCTCCTTTTTGAATTCGAGGAACCCGCCAGCGTCTGCTGCATCACACGGGCCGGAGTTTCTCAGCTGAATGACACACTGTAGGAGAAGGAAGCTCCTCTGGCTTTGAAGCTGCCTCTTGCTAGCTTCCCTTGCGGCCCCTGTCCTTGTGGTAGAGGAGACAGTCAACAGCTATGCCAGCTTACTTTCTCCATGCGACTCACGGTCTCATCAGGCCCTGTTACAAACCACCACCATCTCTTTTCTGCACTGAATGGTCCTAGCCTGCTAACTCGCTCCTCACACCTTCATCCCACCCCATCAAGAGACCCAAGATGGCGAGAAGGACCCCCCCGCCCCTCCCCTACCATGTGATCCTGCAGCCCGCCGCGTGTGCTTGGAAAGGGTCCAACGGGGTGGGTGCAGTTACTCCGGGGCCGTATCCACCCTACTGCCACTGACCCATGAACTAGCTTCGAGTGTGCATGTATGACCACACTGACTGATTGCAGTGTGGACACATATCCACAGACTACACCTAAAGCAAACAATATGAAAAGGCATGAGGAAAAATAAAGCAAAAGAGGGCTGCAAAAAATAAATGGTAAGGGCAAGGAAATCAATAGCGCAAATATTGAATCAGGGATAAAATAGTTTATCTATATATTAAAAACAGCTTCAGAGAACAAGGAAAATACTGACAGAATACCTTCCCACCTACAGGATATGTGTTTGGTTGCACATGTCTAAGTGAGAAAACAGAAACTTGCATGCCAGTGTCTTCAAGTAACATTTCTTTCTGCAGGGGTGGTGCGACAGCTTCTCCCATCTGTCTATGTGGGTGTGTGTGTCTATATACATATAGATGTACACAGTCTACAGACTACAGGCCAGATTATGCCATGCTGCATCCCCACCAGCCAGCAGCGTGACTGAAACCCCTCTGTGGTGGGAAGGGAGAACCTTCCTAGACCCGTAGGATTTGCAGGAATGAGCTGGTCCTGCCCAGCGCTGGAGACCCGGCTCATGTGCTGCAGGGGAGCAGACCCAAAGCATGGATGTCATGTGTGGTAGCCTCCTTGGTATGCTGGGATTGACTACCTTGCCCCTGGGAGGGCAGGGATCTGTGGTTATTTGTCCTGAAAAGCAACCAAGCCAGCATACTCCTGCTCACTCCTCTTCACAGCATCCAGGCCATTGCCCGTCCCAGCAGCACGAGATGTTCTCACCTTGGCAGGCAGCTGGAGTAGGTCCATGCCAACCAGGGTTTCTTACAAAGCGTTTTCATGGCACTGGTTCCTGGCAGAGCCATGCCTCTGAGTTGCATAAGTCAGGAGTGTCCTGAAAGGAAGGAGTCATTCGAAATACCTCCTCTCTGGATGAGGAAACAGTTGCTTGGCAGCAGGAAATGTGGAGTTTGTAATGCCTCATCCTTCCCTGGGGCACTGCTCATTTCTCTGTAAGCACTGCCTTAACTTACTGAAAGCAATTTGTTTTGAAGCCCTGGTTGATGTTCAGACCATGCAAATGAACCCAGAGCAGGTCATGGTGCCAAGCAGAGTTGTTCAACTCTTATCTCTTGCTCCAAAAATGAAGAGGCTCTGCTTTCCTCAGGGGAGGAGGTGAGCTGCTCACGTGGCCAAGCTCCAGCCCCAACTCCCACAGGTGGGACGAAACCCTTGCCTGCGGCAGCCTCTGAGCCAAACGAGGTTGAGCGATGAGTTCAAATTGTACGTGCCTCCAAAAAATGGTGGTACAATCTGCCACACCCCGCTTACTACCACTCTTTCCAGTCCTCCCCTCCCACTTATTTCCATTGTTGCAGTGGAGCCTCCGTGCGGTGCAAGACCCGTACATGGGTGAGCAGGATGCACATCATCTCTGCCCAGCAAAACGGGAGTGAGAGGACCAACTCAGGAGCTCCCCAGGCATTAACCCAGCACGAGCAATCCCTCTGGACTTCAAGGGCATGCAGTAACCCTGGGAGCTGCTTAGGAAGTCTTGGCAATTAGTACAGCCATTCACAGCCACTTTTCCTTAAACCTCGAGGAAAAATTGAAACAGCTAAGTGGGTTATTAAACAGTCAGAAACCAAAAAGTTTCCTTGGAGAGTGAACAGTGGCTGGTTGCTTGCTCAGCAGGGCAAAAAGTTCTCTGTGTATGTCAAGTGCTGCTACTGGACATGGGTTGCTGTGGTGCTGCATGGAGCTACGGGATGGAGCACTGCAAGGTCCAGGCTTCCCGGTGCTTTGGTCATCCCCATGCTGGGCTGCTGCAGCTGGTCAGCGTTACCCTCCCCTGGGAGCCACCGCTAGCTTTGCACACAGCAGGCTGTCTCCTCCACCAGCAAAGGTTCAAATGCATGAAGCGCTTCATTATCAGCAGCTGAGTACAGTGGGGTCCTTCTCCTTTGATAACAGTGCATTTGTTCTCAGGCAACGAATGCATATGCAAGTGTCTGTTATGGATTCTGTGGTTTGCCAACAAGCCTTTGGTGGCCTAGGTCTATATGGCATCCCAAAGAGGAACCTCCTTTCTGTGGCACAGCAGCATTTAATGGGAACTCCCAAACTTGGAAGCAAAAGGGCAAACCAGCTTCTGTTATAGATGGTGTTGTCCATGAAATCCATCCACAGGTCACAGGAAGTCCAACTTCCTGCCCAGGTGTGATGGTCACCAATACTAGATAGGGTTAGTTGAGGTCTTGTCTAGCTGAGCTTTGAAAAACCTCCATGGGTGGAGACTCTGCTGCCTCTCTGGGCCACTAACCTCCTGGTGACATTTTTTTCGCTGATGGCCAGCTTGAAACTCCCAAAACATAACCTGTGCCTGTCGCCTCTTCTTGTTCTGGCCATTTCTACGAAGCAGAGCTTGGCTCTGTTGTCTCTGTAACTTCTCTCCAAGCATGTGTCAACTGCTACCAGGTCAGCCTGAGCCTCCCACTCTCCAAGAAGCCCACATCTCTCAGCCTCTCATCGTAGGCCCCTGCCATCTTAGTATCTTTCTGCCAGACCAGTTTCCCAACACCCGTCTTGAACAGGGGGGTCCAGCACTGGAAACAACACCCCAGGTACAGCCATTGACTACGTCAGGGGCCTGAGGGCACCACTGGGACTGACTGCCCCTGCCTGACCCCCGGGGCCTCCCCTCCAACCCTGCCTGTGGCCCAGGACCTCATTTCAAATTTTACAGGCAAGTCGCTGACCTTATTTTTGGTGTGAAAGTATCTAGAAACAGACTTGCCTTAGAAATGGCACTGGAACACCTAGCCCAACAACCATCTTCCACCCGAAGCTAGGTGTTGCTTTACAGTCTAAAATACTTTGTTTCTTCCTCAGGACCACATTTTCAGAAAATGTCTTGCAATCCTTTCCTTTAAAAAGTGATGTAGCCCAACACCCCACACACTTGATTTTTTAGAAGCAAACTTCTGGCTCTACTGGGAAAGCTTTCACCACCGACTGGAGCTCACTCCAGATTTTTCTCCGAGACCAAGCGAGCTGCAGGCACCATGAGGTTTGGTGTGGACAAGTGTCCACCCTGTGTAACTCCCCTCTGCAGCCCTTGAACCCCCAAAACGAAGGTTTGCTGCTGGTGCCAAGAACACGTCAGGATTAGTACCCATTTATTCGTAACTTCATGTTTTTTTGCGACAGCCAAGGTCAGAGCCATGGTGCCACTATTCTGGCATGTTGAGTCACCACGACTTCCTTCTTCCAAAACACCCCACCACTTGCAATATTTCAGTGGAATTAAGTGTGTGTGCGACATCTTTGTAATGTGAACAGTATCTAAGGTCTCCAAAGGGTTGACAGAGGGCACTGAATCAAATTCCTTGGAAATTTTAAATATACCAAATTTCGTAACACAATCTACTGATGTATTGCATCCAGTTCTACTACTTATCATCCGGGTAAACAGACCCTCCTTCAATTTATTTTGATATATCCTGTGACTGAGCTGTTGTACAAACCCTCCAAGTTTCAGTGGCTCATTGTCAACGACAACAGGGATATTTCTCAGATTTTATGTATAGTTCCTTATCTAATCAGTCAAACTATGCTTTAAGGTTCAACTGCAACTATAATTTCATTTGGCTTTGTTCCTTGTAAAGGTATACAAGGTATTATTTACCTTAGAATATAATACTCTTGGACCTTGTTTATACAACAGATTTTTCAAAACACTTCCCACCATTAATTCAAGAATACTTCAATCTTCATGAGCCACATTGTGAGTCTTGCTATTAACCACGCATCTGCTGCTTCTTCTGTTTAAAGTGTGACATGGTATAGCCCTGCCTGAGGAAAATCCGATGAACAAGATGCTGAAAAATTAGGGTTGTGTTTGAGAATGAGGGGAAGGTGCAGGAAAGACTCATTACAGCCAACACCTGGGTGTGTATTTTGCTGGAATTTGAGCAGAAACGTGTGTCCAAGACTCTTCTCTAAATATACTTCAGCTCAAGTGTGCAAAAACTCCACACAAGCACACTACTGTAGTTCCCGCATAAGGATAAACCCCCTTCTGCCCTGGTAAACCAAGGTCTTATGGTTAGCCATGATCTTCAGCCACCTTACAAGGTCTACTACATTTGAACTCTTCACTCTTCAAACACAGCTCGCTCATTAGTCTCACATCACTTTTTTGTGATCACTAAAATATCTGTAAGTATTAAATTTCAGCCACTGAGCTTTGGACAGTGTTTTAATTTGGAAATGCGGGCACCTCTTTTTGAGATCACCTCCAGCCACATTTTGGATGGCCATACATGAACCATTTACCAGAAGCACACCGCTTTGCCATACAGCGATTGCAGTCGTCCTTGCAGCCCTGGCACCATGCTGACAAGCAACATGGGCAGACGTGGGCTAAACCCTGTGTACATAGAGAAGAGGGATTCTGCCAAAAAACGCACCCTGCTCGGCAATCTTTTCCTCCCACAGGAACCGGAGGAAAACTCGTTTCCGTTCCACCTTCAAGTATTTACGACAGTGAATTTACAGCCCTCATTTATGTTTTTCCGGCTTAGAAGTGAGCATCACCAAGTAAAACGCTGCCTACGCTTTCTGCACGTGTGCAAACATCTCCTAGACCTTGACCCCCAACAATGACTGCAATAAAGAAATGTCAGTTTTGAGATAGTCCATGTTAAAAAACTTTCCAAAAGGCTTGTTAGGAGGAGGGGTAACAGCAAAATTATCCAAAGAGGAGAAAGTCTGGTCCTTCTCAGGCTGTTTGCGCAGAGGTGGCCACGGCTTACAGCTGGCTGAGAGTTAATAACAAGGGCAAACAAACCAAGCTTGCAGCCTTCATTATTTCTCCATCACGTATGGAGGACTAAGGAGACCCGATGTACTTAAAAATGCATAGTTCCTGGTTGTCATCTCCACAGACCTATGTGAGGGATGCTGGGTCACCGCGTCAAGTTCCTGCTTCCCAGGTGGCCAGACATGTCCCACTCTTTCTATCTCTGCTGCTACCCAAAGAGCTCCCCAGGTGCAAAGACCCATGTTGGTAAGGAGGAAAGGCACTCGGAGCACTCTGCCCTCTTCTCCATCACGTATGCAGCTCCTCTCTTTGGAGGGGAAGACTTATGAGCACACCGTGGGGAAAGAGACAAAGGCTTTGCTCCTCCTGGGAAATGGCTGCCAGATACGTTGAGCTAGGATGCTCTCCTGAAGCAGAGGACTTGGAGCAAACAGCTCCCACCCTCTTCTGGGAACACTGACTTTTCACCTTTCTGATACAAAGAAGGAAAAGGCACGAACTCAACTCCAGTGGCATTTCCACCCGCAAGTCTATTTTTACACTTCTGCTGGACACAGCGCAGATCTGCCAGTCATGACAAACGTGACAGGTTTTGATACAGAGGCTTGCAGAAATGTGTCCTTAGGTTTTCTGCACATGCCACAACTGTGACTCACTTTCTGTGGTTACAAGAAGACAGAGACAATCTGGCAAGCCCAGAGCAAACAAGTGATATCACCAGCATGATGCACACATTTATAGGCATCATTGTATTTCTCGATTAGGACTGCAACTAAAGAATTTCCAAGTAAAACAAGATGTGTGGGCATAGGAAAGAAGTCAACACCTTAGAAATGATGATTCCTGACACATGGACTGTGTCAAAAGTCAACATTCTGACCAGAGTAATCACTGACCCAAAATGTAGCACACGTGTGGGTACCAGTGATCTGGTTGATCACATCGCATGAACGGGAAACAGCATCATTCAAAGGTATAAAAAAAATGTTGCTTGAGAAACTCCATTCTAGCAAATGTAAAAGCAATTGCTAACTGAAGCAGGTGCGGGGGAGGGACACGAGTTGAACATGGACACTCTCAGTGAAAGTGGCTGCCTGTTCACACGCAGCCTGTTGTATTCTCCCAAAAATACAGTATGATCTACACAATGGAATGGTGATCAAAATCCCATCCTGGTTAAGTTTAAAGGAAAGAGCAGCAACCTTACAGTGAGTAACATATCAGGAATGGGTAAGTGGCAATTACAGACCTCAGATACAAATGGCAAGTTAAAAGGTGTATGTGACTGATAGGGGAAGCTGAAGGAATTAATGAAAGGCTCCAAAGCCTTACAGGCAGCAGGACCTTAGGGCACGTACAGGGCCATTTCAAGAGGCAGAGAGGAAAGTCAGGAACAGCAGAGAAGAAATATCAGCTGCCTTCAGCATCTACTTCTGATTGCTTTTCTATTTTGGGAAGGGTCCTTTTATGGAAAAGTACTGATGCACAGGCACCTTCTACAGCCACCATGTTTACTCTCAGCCTTCCCCGAACTGGGAAAGCTCTGCAGGCAGAGGGTGTAAAGAGGAGGAGTGGCTGATAAGCCTCTGGCCCTGATTTCCACAATACTGACTCAGAGCTGACCAGCTCCCTCCGAGGCTGTCACTGCCACCACACCACTGCCGGGAAAAATGCGACCAGCGTGACTTTGCAAGTTGGCAGATCAGCAGGCGAGCACGGTCAGCAGGTCCATGGCCGGAAGCAGGGCAGCTCGGGGTGAGGGGTGGCATGGCACTGTGCCCCCTCTGGCAGCCATCACGGCTCCTTCTTCTCCGCTGGGAACCACACCAGCCGGGGCGCAGCTGTGTGCAGCAGCACGAGGCCACAGAGTGTCACGGCAAGGCCGACCCACCACAGAGGTGTCCACGTCTCCCCAAAGAGAAGCTTGCCCAGCATGGCCTGAAGGAAAAGACAGAGAAAAAATCTTTGTTAGGCTGAGCCGCCCCAAAGCCTCCTGTGCTACCAGGGACTTCTGTTGGAAGAGCTGGCCCAGGAAAAAACCTGCTTGAGGAAAGTCCTGCTGGGACCACCAAGAGAAATGGCTGCTGCGGGTGATGCTGGAGATGACCTACTGTACAATCCAGCCTGGAAGCACAGCCATATTGTGGCCCCAAAATAGGATTCTGGAAGATGCGCATGTGCTTTGTTGCCAGCTCAGCACCTCTTGGGACCCAAATGTCCAGTCAACTGGGTGACTCCAGTTGATAAAAAAAGGGCACCACTGACTTGAGTTTTGGACACCACCACGAGCTGGCTGTGAGTTGTCAGAGCACAGGAACAAAGGTGGACTCCTGCTGAGAGTGAAAAGCGGGCAGAAAAAACATGCACGTCAAAAATGCTCTTGCTGTCACTAGAGGCGGTGCGTCTTCACACCCAGCTAGGTTGGCTTTGGCTTGTCACAGGTGAGGTGTTGCAAAGGAAAAGTAAAACAAAGCAAAGGTCTCAGCTCCAGCTCTCACCAGCAATTAGAGAAGCTCAGTAGACCTTACAGCTGCTGCAAGGCACTGTGCTGGGCAGCAGCGCCCTTCCTCCTGCACCACCCAGAAAAGTCTTACAGTCTCTACCGTGAACAACTGTCTGAGCAGCTGAGGCCCAATACAATCATTTCACAACTGCCTGTAACTCTCCCTCTGCGGCCAGCGATGCCGGTCACACTGGGAGATGTGCTGTGACCAGTCACGTCCAGTGTGACCATTCCCACATCGCTGTGCTCCTCCAGGCTTCAGCACCTGAGGAAGGGATCTGCTCACCGAAGAGATGAAGTTGGAGGCTGTCGTCGTCACAGAGGCAGCGGCTGAGGAGGAGGAGAGTCGCAGGGCTTTTGCAAAGACCGTCCACATCACCGCATTGCACACAAACACCAAGCCAATGCAGCCGATGCGAAGCAGCACTGGCACCTGTAGGATGAAAGGGAAAAACCCATGTATTTTCATCGATCCCTCATTCTCTCTCACTGTTTCACAGGCACTTTGGAGTAAAACCTAATGGTGTGGGCTGGTATTACATGAAGATTAATATATTAAAGCGCAGAAGGAAACAGAAGTGAGGAAACAGCCCCAGGTGGATCGTGACCCTGGCACGTCCTGCTGGGAGTCCAAGCTCAGACCACAAGCTGGGAAGTTCTGGAGCAATGTACAGCAGCTGCCATGCCAGAAGCCAGACTCCAGAAAGCTGTCAAGCTCTTGACGTGGGGCACAGACAATCCAGTGACATGCCATTCACTCATCGCTAGATGTACGGAAAAGGCTCAAATTCAGCCCTGCCAGAGAAAAACACCGAAGACATACGTGCTGGTGCCATGTGTGGTCCAAGACCCATTTATTGTGAACTCACGCTGAGACCAGTGTAGTCCCAAACCACTGGTCCTCACCACCTCCTGTAACCTGGCCTGCCTTACTGCTGCAGCGAGGGCACAGCAGGGTCCTCTGGGAGGAAAGTCAGAGCCCAGAGGCTTTGTGTCTTATTTTGCATGCTTGCTGGAGAGCAGGTTTACTGAGAGCTCTCTGCTCCAGTGTTTAGGAGCAAAAAAACCATCTCTGCATTCAAGAGCCTTCAAGGTCAACTAGGTTCTCAAGGAAGATCTCTGTCCTTAGACAACCTGACAAGACATATAACAGCCTCAGCCTGGAAAAAGGGCACAGTTTTGCCTAAAAAGCCTTCACCATTTGCAGTCTCCCCACACACCCATAGTTTTAGTTGCTGCAGCCATCTCCCTAGCCCCCAGGTGCCATGTACTTGACATGAAGACACCAAGCTAGGAAATCACAGGCAGATCATTGACTCTTGCAAACATGCAGGGAGCACACGAGGGCAGGGTACAGCAAGGCTTTGTCTAAGCCGGTAGTGATCATGCCTTCATTGCCTGTCACTTCTCTCAGTCCATGGTGGGATCCATCTTGAAGCAGACAGAGATGTAGGAATAAAGCCACCAACAAACACAGCTGAGAGGTGGCACCTGCCCCGCAGGAACGGCTGCACTGTGGCCCCCTGCCAGCCGCCCAAATCAATGGGGGCGCCACCAACTGTGCTCTGCTCCCACTCAGAAGAAGAAATTATCAACCACAAGCTAGAGGAGACCACAGCGATTTCTGACGCAAGTGATGTAGCAAGTACAAGGTTAAAAGGAAAAGGCTGTAGAGCAAATCCCTGCTCGATGGCTGGCACAAGCTCTCTGAGGCTAACCCCATGCCAGAGAAGGATGGTTGAGGTGTTCAGCCTCATTTTGCTGTGCTCGTGGCAATGGTCTCTAACTTTATCAGGGCAATGGTAAATGATCCCAAACTATTCCCACCTGTGAAGCACTTTGCTTTCCAACCACTGCAGTGGCAAATTCTGTGGAGAGCCATAAGAGGGACAACCATGTGCGGCTGCTACTGGCCTTCGGAGGAAGAAACCTACCGCTGTGTTACGACTTACCGTGGGATGGGGTTTGCCTCCTGGCTTCACCCTTAGCCTGTGTGGCCAGACAGTTTTACCTTGGTCAGGGCAGTTGTGTATGTCCACGTAAGCCTCTAGTGGGTAGGCAGACTTGGGAGCAAAGAGATGAGAGGGGGAAAACAATTCTCTGTGTTTCACCTAAATTCAGTATATTCTTTTCTGGATCAGAAAGAGCCTACCAAGGTATGCTGCTGGGGAAAAAAAGCCTTAAGAGATCTTGTTACTGTCTTCAACCACCCACCAGTGGGTGTAGAGAGGATGGAGCCCAGGCTCTTCTCCAAGGTGCATTGGGATATAACAAGAGGCAGCAAGTAAATGTTGGAACAAGTGAAGTTTTGATCTGATACATGGAAAAACAAAGGTGATCAAACCCTGTAACAAAGGTCACGGTGTCTCCAACCTTGGAGATACTCAAAACTTGACTGGAGGTCATAAGCAACCTGTTGCAGAGCAGGGTGTGGACTAGAGACCTCTGAAGGTCCTGCCCAACTTAAATTAGTTTGTGAGTCTATCAGTGCTGGAGCAAAGCTGGTTCCAACCATCGCAGCAGCTATACTATCTTTAAAAGTGACCCTGAACCCATGGGTTCTTCTTTTGATCTTCTATCGCAGAGCCAGGGAAATCAGCTGCACTGTGCTCTGCAGGTGGCATATGCCCAGAAGGAAGGTTTTCCAGAGAGGTCAAGTCCCTCTGCATCTGGGCAGAGGAGCGGGTCATTGCAATGGCACGCAGGCAGAGAGATAGGAACATCCCCAGGTATTCCCCACAAGGAAGGAGGGAGGTATAAATTCTTCCCCTGCCAAGGGCTCAGCCATGCCAGCCCAGTGAGTCAAGGATTACTGTTCTGATTGCTTTTCTAACAGGAGATTAATTTCAGTGTACATTTCAGATAATCCAGAATCACTCCTTAAGTGGCAGAAGTAATTTTAGATGAAGTCTGGCAGGGGAGAGGGGAAAGTAAAGGAAAACTTTTGTTCAAGTGAAATGACCCCTCCTGTCAGGCCGCCCTCAGGCTGGATCATCACAACACATCCTTCTGGCCAGGAAATCCATCTTTGTGTTGCCGTTGAGTATCCTGCTACCCTACGTCATAACCTCTTAGAAGCGTCAATACGCTTTTAACATTTGCTGCCACTTTCCACACTGTACAAGTGATGGCCGCTCTCTTAGATTTATTTTGGTTTCTGTAGCTCTTCCTCAAACACAAAACTCCTCGAATCTCTGTTGCCTTGTGGCTGCTCTGCAGAAATGCCTTTGGAGCAAGTGTGCAGGATTCAAACAGCGAGCCCTCTGAAATGTTTAAACATCTACGGTCCTGTCCAATTTAAGCTAGTAAGAAGATTACGGCATTTACTTTAACTATTAGTTTTACAGCTAAACTGATTAATTTAGTTCATAATTACCACCCAGAATGGACCTGAAAGAAGTAATCAGATGAAACAATTTGTTCAGAAAAAAGAAACACGATCACAGAATCATAGTGTGGTTGAGGTTGGAAGGACCTCTGGAGATCATCTGGTCCAACCCCCCAGCTCCTCCAGTAGGTTGCCCAGGACCATGTCCACACAGTGTTTGAGTACCTCAAAGGATAGAGAATCCACAACCTCTCTGGGCAACCTGTGCCAGTGCTCGGTCACCTTCACAGTGAAAAAGTGTTTCCTGATGTTCAGGGTGAACCTCCCGTGTTTCAGTTTGTGCCCATCACCTCTGGTCCTGTCACTGGGCACCACTGGAAAGAGCCTGGCTCCATCCTCTGGGCATCCTCCCTTCAGGAATTTATATGCATTGATGGGATTCCCCTGAGTCTTCTCTTCTCCAGGGTAAACCATCCCAGCTCTCTCAGCCTTTCCTCATAGAAGAGATGCTCTGGTCCCTTCATCATCTTCGTGGCCCTTTGCTGGACTCTCTCCAGTAGCTCCATCTCATTTTTCTACTGGAGAGCCCAGAACTGGACCCAGCACTCCAGGTGTGGCCTCATCAGTGCTGAGTAGAGGGGAAGGCTCACCTCCCTCGACCTGCTGGCAATACTCTACTTCAATGAGATAACACTTTTGTCACAGCACCTTGCAAAAAAAAAAAAAAAAAAAAAGAAAAACACAAACAAAAAACTCACAAAACCAAACACATCTCCCCCTTCCCAAACGTGAGCATGATCCATTTGGCAGGCAACTCAGTTTAGGGTTTCAGAATGTCAAAGATATGCTTATTGACGAAGATAGTCTGTTTATTAAATATAGTGGAAATCTATTTAAGAATAGTTTTTGAGAAGCAAACACTACTCTGGAAGACTTTATTGGTGCTATATGATTGAACTAAGCATATGTAATATGACAGATGATCTTGTAGGTTTTCACTAATGGACATGTTCACCAAAATAATAGTGAGAGCAGTAACAGGAAAGACAAAGTTAAAAAAATTGATACAATTTTAAAAAGCAAAACCTCAGTTGAATCAACCATGCATCCTAGACCTGTTTCCAGCAGGTGGAGCTTTTAGGTAAAATTATGAGTAAAGAAAAGATGTTACTGCATATAGTAGCAGTGGGGGAAGAGATAATATTAAACATAATGTATTCTTCTACCTATTTTAATTTCTCAGCTGCATTACCTAATGTTGCCATTAAATTCAGCTGATGACTCCTTAGTGGCCTTAACAAAATTAAACCAGGCTTTTAGCATAGGTTTTTATGAAGTAGCTTATGAAATATTTATGTCAAGTAATGTGATAATTTAACAGAATTTGTCAGGTATCCCATGAAAAATTCCTTTAAGAACAGCTTAACTAGCTTTAGTTTGAACAAAAATGAGGTTAAGTTTTACACAAGTATTTAAAGCAAAACCACATCCAGTTGGTCTGGTGAACAAATAATCGTAATATACCAACATTAATGTTTTTACCTCAATGTTATCAGCTATTTGTCTTCTCTCCAAGGCTTCCCTCAATTCTTCAATCTTCTTTTCCTGATCCTCTATGATACCTTTGCTTTCTTCTTTTGCAGCCAGAACAAGATTATACTTGCACTACGAAAAGGATTAAATTAAGTTTTAGAATATTTTAGGAAAACATGTTATCAAAGAAAATTGGCAAACATCATACAAAGAAATGTATATCAAATCTTTGATGACAACGACATATGTTTAAAATTTCAGTGTCAATGACCAAAATCAGAATGATATATCATACTTGCTAAATTGTACAAACTATATTAGAAATGAGTTGTCAGAACAACGGAAAAAGAATAATTTAATATGTATTAGCCACAATACGTATTAACCACTAAAACCATTATTGAAAAAAACAGATAACCATATTATGTAGAAATCTGTCTCATCAACATTGTCAGTAGTTCACACATATACTGTATCTAAAGCATTCTGTGGGTTGCTCTGTTTGCAAACCAGACCTATTTTAATAAAGAGGATGCATAATATTTATTAATATTTATTCAGATATATAGTTTTAGTTATTTACAGATGTAGAACGTAATAACATCAGCACCATAAAAATTCACTCCCTCAAAAATGAATTTACAATTCAGCTTCAATTGTTGCGGTCTTAAATTGCCAATTTTTGAGAAAATCTAAATGCGACTGTCAGCTGAGTGTAGTTTACAGTATGTGAATAAGTCCCTTTAGAGACACTGCTCTTTACCCACCACATGGAAAGAGTTCAGTTTTCAAGACAGCCTTAGGCATAAAATGTTCAGAAGATTTCAACATGTCAAAACAAAGAAGATCCCTTCTAAAACAGTAGAGCAAGTTATGCTGTTTGAGACCCATGATAAGACATGTCATTGCCTTCCATTACCATGTCCTTCAAAATGACAGAACATACATTTATATCCTCGAGCTCTCTTGTCAGCCCATCTATGGACTCAGTTTTATGATTAATTGAAGACCTCAGCTCCTGGATCTGTCTCATCAAGTCAGTTACAACTTCCTGCAACATAAAAGAAGGTAATCCCGATACATTAAAGATATATTATATATATTTTATTACTGGACTTTCTTTGGTGTATAATTTGTCAATCCCAAATTTCAAACAGCCATTTGAAAATGAGGCCTCAACATGCACATGTAAAAGACTAACGGGAAATCTGTTGTTATGTCATTGGCTTCTGTTATAAGCACTTATATAAAGAATTAAATAACCTGCTACGTTCATTAGAAGAGAAGACTAGCCCTCTGATTTAGTCTCAGGCCATAATGGGTTTCTAATAGGAAAACAGAAGTACCATAGTTACATTTGTTTGTAATGGGAAAAGGCACATTCAAGAAACACCACTGCACTGACAATACCAGATTCTTCTGACCTTATACATGTGAAATTTTTGGTTTTAGCATGGAAAAAGCAAGACTTACCAATGCATCATGCTGGATAGTAAATACACTATGTGATTTCTTATGCCTGTTTTACATACAGCATAAATGCTTGCACTATGGGAACTTTTGCTATTTAAGCTTTCAAAACACCAGATCAGTCTTTTCATGTAAAAGCGCTTTGATTTCATTAATAAAGATACCCACAGTCACATTCTTACACCACCTTCCTTACCTTTTCTATTAACCTATTACGACATGACACTGACTAGAAGACACTAATCATCATCAGGGGAATTATGCATTGTTTATGCATTGAAAGTTTTGTCCAGTAGACAGCTTTACCAGTTTCCTACTATCCTTTGCAGGATGGCAGTAGAAGGTAGGATTTATTTTACCTAGATACACAGCCAGGATTGCCTAGAATCACAGAATTACCAAGTATCATAGAAAGGCTCTGGGCTTTCAACTCTACTACAGAACATAGTTACCCACAAAACTGGGTATCAGTAAGAGAAATAAACCCAAACCTTATCTGTGTCATTTGTCTTCTTCAAAGAAACAATAAACTCCTCAGCAGCAGCCAGCTCCTGTTCCAATTTCTGCAGTTTTGCTTCCTAGAAGAAATAATAATTGTGAAGAAGAGACTTAATTACTTTTGAAGTATGTTTTGTGAAGCATAAAGCCATGGAAAAAAAAAAAAAAAAGGAACTCAGTTGTTTACCTTACCAGAAAAATTAAGCAGTAGCTTAACAAAACAATCTGAAACTTGAGAACTGTACATTTATTTTGCTGGTAATCTACCGAACAGTCACTTCACCAATAAAATTGCTATTATTGCAAAGGAAATCCGTGAACACATGATTTAGTCATTCAATTCTGCTGTCATACCTGCTGCTCAAAATGCGTCACCATTTCAGAGGACGGTTTCTTCACCTGTGCTTTTTCAAGTACTTTCAAGAGCTCTCTGCGGAAGAAAACATTTCTAGTGAGAAATATAATCAGAACATAAGACAGCTTTAACAAGAATAAAGTCATAAGTCTATCATTATTTGCATTTAATTTTTTCTGAAGAGTTGTTTAACTATCACCTTCTCAGTGCTATACAAAAGACTAATAGTTTAGTTACTAGCCATACACTGCTCTCAGTAATGGAACTTTATCTTTGACATGAAGAACTATACTTGTCATGAAATTACATTTGTCATGTTAATTGAATACATGAAAATGAAGTGTTGTTCTAAGTTGGATAAAATAAAAAAGCCCATTGTGTAGTTATCTCCACCCAGCTGGGGAAGAACACCTCTACAAACAGGATCTCCATCTGAATACAAAAGCTAGCATAGGAAAAAAACCAATGAAGTCAGATGAAAACAAACCCCATCACTAATTAAAACGTACTTTGAATTGTTTTCTTTGTCTTCTTGTAATTGTAATGTTAGTTTTTCATTGTGTTCTTTTTCTGTTTTCAGGAGTTTCAAAAGGTTCTAGAATATCAAAATATATGTTGTTACCACAAGTTGCAATATAAGGTCTTTAGAATAATTTAAACCAAAACTAAAATCTAAAACTCACAAGATGAATGAAAAAACCTACAAAACCTTAGACAGAAACAAAGATATTTAGCTTTGCCTTGACAAGTGCAAAAGTAAACACTTATTTATACTAAGGAATCAGCTCTTTTCACCTGCCTTTGATAATAGTTCCATTTAGCTATAATGTTCCTCAATATCCAAGCCTTTATAGGGAGAAATTAGAATTTTCAACTGTAAATTAATTTGGGGGGATTTTTCAAATTCTAACCAGCGGTTCAAGATATCAGACTAAGAAATTTAAAATAATAATTTTCAATCTGTCAGTATTCCTTTAAACACTAAAAAGGCAAGCTTACAGCAAACTTGCTGAGTGGGCACAGCATACACTGCAGAAAAGCAGGCAAAATCATTTGCAAAAGCCCTTGAGCAACCTTACTGCTGTTTTGCAGTCACTGCAGTCTGACAGGCTTTCAAGGATAGCATCAACTAAATTGCAGGACAGTGATCCACCACAAAAAGGCATAGATCATTTTAACAAGATCACATCCACTATGAAAATTTTTAAGAAACTGCTTTGTAAAGATAGAATAAGTAAGCTAGTCTTAGCTAGCACGGAGAAGAAAGGTCAACAGCAATTTGATGGCAGGGTTCTTTTCCAAAGCAGTTTCTCATTCCTTTATTAGTTAACCCATCTCCCTTAACATTTCCAGAGCGATTTCTTCAGACAAAAAACAATATATCATGCTATTGGATATTTCTTGTATCACGTGGTTGCAAAAATCTTGCACTAAGTTTTAAAAAAAAAAAAAAAGATTCTGCATACACCTTCCAAATGAGATCACCAGGAAACCTATTATTACTGTGAAAGCTGTTATCAATAATACAGTAACAGGAATTAAGCAATCTGGTTACATAAGTAACTGTATAATAAAGTCCTTTAAAAGCCTTGACTGTCTTACACAAAGCTCAGTTTTCATTGCTTCTGCTTCTTGTTTTCTGTCCTCAAGTTGTTGCTTCAGTTGATCTGTCTCAAACTTCGCTACTTCCTGCAAATTGTCATAGTCATCCTGCAGGCTTGCTTTTTCTTCAAGAACCTTTTCATGTTCTAGCCTTTATAAAAAAACAAAACACCCACCCACAATATTAAGATAAGGGTTTGTTTCATTATAAAAATACTCCAATCAATTGTATTTTAGAATCTTCAGATAATATACACAGTACAGTTATTTTAGAAAGAAGTGACTGACATGAATGGTAACTTTTTTTTAAAATCAGAAACTCCAAATATATGAAGGGCACAGGAAGTTTAAGTGGCAGTGGCAGAGAAGGCAGAGTATTCTGTCTGATCCCTCAAAATAATTTACTTATAAAATTCTACAGAAGTTTCAGTTACTGTGTCTTGATAATGGTGTTCACCCTTTTTTTTTTTTTTTAAGCCAGTTGTTCAACAAAAAACCTCTGCTAGAATGATCCTGAGTACCTGCATCTGCTTAGTTAATATCTGGCTTATTTATGCCATATAAAGTTTTTATATATTCTGGGCAAGTCTGGATTATTTCCCTCTAAATTGTTGCCTCGAAAACTTATTTCATTTGATCTTTCACAAAAGTGAAAAGCAGAGAGGGGTAGAAGAGCTGCTAGACAAGTGTTATGAATCATGTTATTAATGGAGTCTATAGAAAGAATACCCTTCAAAAAAGTCAGTACTTTGCTAACACAGAAGGCATCAATGAAACCACAAGATTTAATTTCAATTCCAGGTTCCCAGTCTCACAATGCATCACTCAAAAAATGACTTCAGTTAAGACATGACCCCCTAAAATGCATTAAGATAGTTAAACTTTCCAGGAAAAAAACACAAACCC
>VFFE01005362.1:7629-79922 GCA_008921705.1 Burhinus oedicnemus
ACGGCTTTATTTAGTAGTTGGTAATTAAAAGTGAGTCTTTCTTTGAGAAGAAAGAGACTTCCCTTGAGCACCATTGCTTATTTTTAAAGATGCAATGAGGAAAGGTTCAGTGAGACGAGGCAGCAGTTTATGCTAACACCAGCTATAATATTTTTAGGGCACACTGAAATTTAGATGTGCAAGACAACTAACAGAAACCACAATGACTCCAAAAGCCGGGGTAAGCTACCTGTTGTGGTGAAGCCCACCAGCCCCAGCAGTGCTGGGCAGAGGTCCCTGGGAGGAGCACCAGGCACTGCTGTCCACAGGCATTGGGGATTCTACGATAGGATTCTATGGTACAACCCCCTGGGACCCCAGCCTGCACCATGCATGGGCTCAGCTCTGCCAAGGCAGCACATTGCTGTGGCTTGAGTGATGATATGTTGATGATGATGATGATGATCTTTGCTGAAGTAAGATGATAATCTGAGAGACGCAGCTTGAAAGACGTAGCCCCCAAAATATGAAGTCCTGAAAGCAAGTAGTCTTTATCACTGCTCTCTATAGGAAGAATAACTCCCAGTGGCTGCTGTAGCTGTCAGGCATTAACCTACTGTTCCCAAATCTCTGAAATGAAGTCCAGTGTGAGGGATCAAGAATACAGACTTTCCACACCCCTCTTTCAGCTGGAGACCCTGGCCCCTGCGATTCCAAGTCCTTGGGATGGGGAGTGAGATGTGCCAGGAGCTATTTATCCCATCCTGTCTTAGGATTGTTAACCAAGACAGCTTCAAAGGAAGCTTACAGCTATTCATTTGCGACATGGGCAAGTTGCAAGGCTTTGGTTGTATACTGAGGCACTTGTAACAAGAGAGATACACAGTACTCACAGCAATTTCTTGTAAAAGTGGCTCACTACTTATTCCTGGTAACATCCTAAATCCAGGGAAAGCAGCAACTTCCTGCAAAGTAAATCGTGAGATTTACAGCCGTGTTTGGAGGCACCCCTTATCTACTGATGTTCCTGAGTGCAGGTTCAAATCAAAGAGTAAAGTGCAAGCCTGCTCCTAAAAAACTATCTTCCATAGTACGGAAGAACATGGAGATTTAATTTGGTTAGCATGCGCATAGGTAGCTTGTACTTCAGTCAATACTTAAGTATTGAGAAAACACCTTAAAAGATGTCATAGCAGTAATGCTAGCACCAGTCAGACCTTATATGACATAATTTGAAGACATTGCATAAGCTATAAAATAAGAGATAGCACCTAAGCAGTCATAGAGGCAGCCAAAAGTCTACTAAGAAATGATAATGCATTCAGTCTTCAAAGCTTCCTAACTCTCTATCAATTTTACCCACACCTACTACAAATTTAGTGTCTGTTCCTCACTTGCTCCCTTGTTGAGGGGAGGAAAAAAATGTTTCTACTGCACTTTCTAGCTATTTGCCAGGAGCTCAGTACAGCTGCAATGAATTAAATTGATGCCTAAATTAATCTCTTATTGAGGTACTGCAGGTGTTACCATTCCAGTCTCAAATGAAAGGGGTTCTTGGGAGTTTGCCTTTTGGTGAAGTTAAATTAAAGCTGGTGTTTCTGAAATTTGTGTGTCCAGTTGTGGATTGCTCTGGGCAATATTATACCAAATAAGTTATTAAACACTTATTCACTGATGGGGGTAGGGGAATGGATATCTCTGTTTTTGTTCTGACCCGTTGCATATTTCTTGGGTTTATCTTCCTGAGCCCACTGAGCATGAGCCTGTTGAATAGTGCTGCTCCACTTGTGTCGCTGAGAAACAAACCATTTGCTTTGTTCTTTCATTCTGCAGCTGAATCCCAGTATTTACCTTGCATTGCTGCTGAAGCAGAATATTCATGGAGTAACTTCGTTTGGAAAAGCTTAATGTATTTACATGATTGATAGCTGGAAATAATAAATCAAGTATATTTAGGAGTTTCCAGAGCTTGGATAGTTATTATACTGCAAAGTAGTGACCTTAGTAGGTTTCATTATCTGGCTAAGAAGTCATAAAAAAAAAAAAAAAATACTGCCGAAAACAAGTCTGACTTGAACATCTGGAGGACGAGGAGTAGGAAAACAAATGAAAGGGCCTGCTGTATTCTGTGCCAGGAGGATTTGCAATCCAGAAAGAGATGCAAATGACTAAGGCTGAGTGATCTACTTTCTGTAAGCAATCAGCGTGACAGACTTAACCCCTTTTCTTGTTTGCAAATTATCCTGAAGTAAGGGCTGCTGCTTACAGATGTGTTTGCTATTTGCATACACTTTGTGAATAAACTTCTGCTTGCGGGTTAGTCATGCACTATTCAGCATGACTATTGCTTGAGTAGTATTGTTTGTAGGGTGTGATTCATCGGACCTGCAAGAGAGCTGTAAGGAGGGCTGCATGAGCCTTGCTAGAAATATGTGTATGAATGCATACTCACAAATTGTGAGCATGTTTGTGATGCTTTTCATCTCTCTGCAAACAATCTTATTTCCAAAGAAAATTTCATTTGTACCAGAAAGTACTCTGTAATTAGTAACTTTTGGGATGGAAACGGTCATGGAAAAATTCTTGAAACCAATTACATCTGTCTGTGTACCTCTAGTAATCTGTCTTGTGTTGAGCAAAGTGGCAGGTGTCCAGCCAAGGGCAGAAAGGTGTATATGAGAGTGGGTGCAACCTGGTAATATGCTTATATGGTTCTCTATGTTGGCTGCCCTGAGACAAGTCCTTGAGCCTCAGTCACAAGGTGCTTCCCTGTGGGATCCATTATTTTTTCTGACTCCTGCAGCCGTGCCTTTAGCCTGAGCAGTGCACTGCCGTGACATGGTCTTGGTTGGTCTCCTGAGGGATCTCTGGCTTCAGGGTTGCTGCAGCAGCAGGGTTTGCTGCCCTGCCATGCTCCTGGCGTGGGGGGAAGAGGATGGAGCATTGCAGGGTTTGCAGACTTGTGGGGCTGGGTGGCCTTGGTGCGGGCTGCAAGGGCAGTGTAGATGTGGAAAGTTTTGGGTCATATGGTATCAGGTCTGATCGCAGGACATGTAGGTGTTTCGATATGAGTGCATTGGATATCCTAACTGCTTCAGGCCAAGTTATCATTTGGTTTGCACTGGGAGAAGGCCTAGCGTTCACATATTGTGTCCTCAGAAAAGACCCCCACCCCCGAAAAAATCCTAGCCACAAGGTGAAATGGGAGTCACTTCACGGTCCCAGACTGGCAAAATGGCCCAGACCAAGTTACTGGTGAGTACAGAGCCGAAGCTTTTGCTATTTGAGTGCGAAATAGTGACAAAAATGACATTCTGCTTCCTCTCTCTTGGACTACCTGAGGGGTGACCCCTTTCTCCTGGCAGAAGACCTCTGGCCTGGCAAGGCAGTGGTTGGGGAAACTGTGGGGTGCCGGTGATCCCTGTGTCAGCTGTCCCTGTGGGGAGGGGGGAGAAATGTGCGCAGGGCTGATTTCCCCAGTGTGGGGGCCAGTTCACACAGATGGTGCCGTGCATACCAGTTCTGCTGTTTTCGGTGAGAGGCACCAGTGCCAAAGGTGACGATCCCTGGGCTAGAGCAGCACCAAGCAGCCACCCCAGCCAGGACTGGGTCCTCGCTGCACCTCACAAGTGTGAAGATAGATGCGGTTCCCAGCCCCTGGGAGTTTTCAGCCTGGTTGGAGATGTGATGTAACCAGGGCTCCCAGGCCATTTACAAGTTTAATGATCACTTAAAAAATACATGGTTTATATCAAATGCAAACTGTCCAGGCTCCCCAGGTGCCTCCCTTCCCTTAGCCCAATTTTCATTAAGAAAACATAATCAATTCTGCTTGAGGTTGTCTTTTTGGGGCAAAGGGAGAAGGGAAAAAGAAGCTGAGGAAGATCCTTTCTTCTTCAGTTTTAAAGCATGAGAAGGCAAGAAAACAAAACACATGGTAGGGGACTTGTCCTAGCCCCAGCAGTCCCCTTATCTTTCTTTTTCTGCTGACTTCCTGCTCTGAATGCTTTGGCAGCTCATAGGACAGCGTCTAAACTTCGCAAACATGAAGGAATTCAAATGGAACCCTGGACGTCATTGCATTTTCCAAGTTGGCCATAAATCACGTTTTGTTATGGTTATTCTCTTGTGAGGCAGAACATGTGCAAGCAGATAAGAGCCTGGAGGAAGGAGAGGCAGAGGGTATCTCAGAAGAAAAGAAACACCACTAGGAAAGGCCTAATAAGAAATGTTTTGACAGTCTCGATTGAGCTGAACAGCCATTGAGGAACTAGTGTGGGTTCTCATTGTCACAGGGACATTGCCCCACCTAATTTTCAGCAAGTTTTCTTTGGAGCTGGAAGAGAGCTCTTTCCCTTGCCATTCAGATTTTGTATCACTGAAAGTGGGATTTTCCCGGTGAGGCAGTATTTTCCAGCCACAGCAATATGGTGATTCATCAGCCAGATACTCAGGTGATATAAATAGACATCGCCTCCACCAGCTTCACTGATCTTGCACTGACTTACATCAGCACAAGAAACTCGGGATGGAAAGTTCCCGTCAGTTTACCCAGTCTACCCCAGCCGCTGCCAGCTGGTCTCTTACCGTACATCAGTCCTGGCTAGAGTTCGGAAGAGTTAGAGAGCTGTCCCAAGTGAACTGGAAAACTCACTTTCTCTTAGTGAAAGGAAGGCACAGCTTAGTTTCTTCTCAGGAAACTTTCTTTCATATCCATCATGTATTTTCTCTTGCCTTGCTCTTGGTTTGACCCCATTTTTCTCAGATGCTGGTGCTGTTTGGGGTGTGGGGATGTTCTGCTGATCCTCCACAACAAAAGTGGGCATGCAGGGGGTCTGCTGGGGAGTTGCTCCAGAGATCTGAACCCTGGATTTAGCCATGGATTTAATGCTTTTAAAAATTAATCTTTTTAACTGGGGAGGTGGCTGCTTGGTTGGTGGGAGGTTAACCTAAGGAACAGCTCTGGACAAGGAGGTAATTATATTTATTACTTGGCTGCATTGTGTGGAATGCAGATGACGGTTAAGTGGCTGTAATTATGTATGCAGTGTGCAACGTGTCACTAGTATTTTACAACAACAGGAGCAAGGTCAGCCGAGCCTGGACCTGTTGCTTTGGCTATCCTTGGGTTTCCAAGCAGCTTCCACCCTGCCACTTTTCTCTGCTTGGCCAGCATATTTTGTAAGGATAACACCCCATCACTGTGTTAAATGGTGTTCAGAGGTATTATTACTTCCCCTGGTACACTATTATTTGCTCCGTTATGATGCCACATAATGGACAAGGGTGAACAACTGGTTAGGAAATGTTTGTTCTTTTTGGACATATTCAATGAGGCATTTTTTGCATCCCTGTTATACTTGGGCCTCTCAGGAGAGGGGAGATACCTGTAATTTGGCTGAACTTGTTTCTTCCCAGTGAATGATGGCTTCAGTAATCTCCCCGACTTCCAGAAATAAAATACAGTGAGACTTGTTGTCTTTATGCTAGGTCTGGAAGAAAAAAGAAAAATTGGGAGATCCTTGGATCACCAGCAGAAATTTGGATTTGGGGAGAGTGGGCAACCACCATCTATTCCAAGTATAGCCAGCCTGTGATTACTATCAAGAATCCATGTCAAGAATGCAGTGGTTACATTAGATGGGGCCTTGTCAAGCAGCAAGGGTTCCTTCTTGTGCTCAGAGCTGGGAGCCTGCAGCCTGGCTGCTCACCGCCTGCGGGGAGTACACTGATGTGCTGCCTCCTTACTTTAGGCTTTCTGGGCTTGACAGAGAAGACAATGCCAAGGATGAGGCAGTCCCAAGGTCTGGCCATGCTAGAGGAGCAATCTCAGTGGGGGTCCTCAGAAGTGATGCACCAGAGTCTTCAGCCCTGCATGGTCTCCACTCTGCACTGGGGTTGCTTCTCCTCTTGAATGCCCTCCATTAAACATCTTCATTTTACCCCACACCAGTCGTTGAGGTGTTGCTTGGCCTTTTTTTCTCATTTGCTTCAGTAATGTTATTTCTACCTGCCAAAACTCTGCTCTCAAAATTGAATCAATGAGGATGCCACTTGAAAGGGATTTAATTGCTCTCCTGTGTGTGCTTCCTTGGCCACTCTCCTGGGTCTGCCTTGCTTGGTGGGGTTGCCTGCTCCGTACTATGGAGAGGGAGCAGCGCTCTGGGTGAGCTGAGCAGAGCCAAAATGAGCATCACAGAGCTGTGAGCAGCTCCCAGGTGAGCCGCAGTGGCTCCCTGCAGCGAAGCAACCCTGGAAGTTGGCTCATGAGCAGGAAACTTTAGGAGCACCTGCCAGAGCAGTAACAGTCACGGGGAGACAGTACAGCTGCCATCGGTCCCCCAGCAGCTGGGTAGGGCAGGGAGGCTTGGGGTGCTGCAGAGAGGAGGAGGAGGAGGAGGAAGAAGAGCAGTTCACTAGGTGGCAGTCTGCCCTCCGCCTTCTAGAGGGAACACGGGCAACTGGGGTTGTAAAGGGGCCCGGGAGCAGCTTTGCACAAGAGTCCTACTGCCGGGGGACCATCACTTGTGGTCGTCCTGGGAGCCATGGCATAGCTGGTCTTGTTTGCCAGGAGCTCAGGCTGGTGACTGACAGCACAAGAGCTTCTGCTGTCTTCAACACGACAGAGCCTGTTTCTGTGGGAGAAAGCTCAAACTGATGACCAGAATATGCCTGCAAAGTTAATAAACCAAATCAACTGAACAGTATTAAATTTTAGAAAACTCAAGATTTGAGCTGTGGGTCATGAGTTTTTTGTTATTACTGTATATTTTTTTTATGTGTCTTGGAGCTGGCAGATGTGCTAGCATTAGTCCTCACTTCAGTCCAACTGGTCGTATTGTTGCTTCCAAACTTTCTGGTTGCCTAAATCCCTGTTATTTCAGTTGGACAGGCTTCTCCTCTGGTTCTGCACTGCTGCGCGGGACGGCTGTGCTGTTTAAAGGCTGTCAGGCCTGATTCTCATTTACACTCTGGCAGCACGAACCTTCACGCCCACTTGAGGGTCCTTTTCCTCTGCTGGAGCGCTGGAAGGAGGATTTTTCTCTGCAAAGCATAGATCCAGGAGGTGGCTGTCCCCATCATATGGGGCTGCGTATTATGGAATTTCTCTGGTCTTGAGTCAGCTTGCAGAGCACTCTGTGATCCTGCTGGAAGAAAAGTTAGGTACAAAATGTCAGCTGGGATTTATTTTTGCAGTTGCTAAAGCCTTAGGCCCACCGACTGCTCCTGCCTGCCGTGGGACTCCCACCGATGGGAGAGGTGCTCACGTGCTCCAGCTGAGGGTAGCGGCTGCTTGCGGGTTCGCAGCAGATTCTGTATCGGTTAGAGAGCTGCTAGAGAACTTTCACGTGTGCTCTCTCTCCAGCTCTGAGTCTAATAGCATGCTAAGGGTCTGTCCCTGAGAGCGCCAAGGAAACGTATGATTGATTAATCAAGTTGTGTTATGCGCAACGCTAGTGTTTCCAATGTTTGTCACGTGCCTGTGGTTCATGATGTGTGCCTGCATCCAACGTAAAATTAGTAGGTGTGTCTTATAAACAAAAAATAATAATCCTGTGAGTCAGAGTTAAAAATTTTCCCTTCTGTGTGAAGCGCTCATTAATCTGGAATTTTAAGTGAGGGGAAGGGCAGCCTGGAGATGGTTTGCGCTCACTTGCTACTTCTCTGGCAGCTGACAATGTGGCCGGTGATGGCACTTCTGATGGACCATCTTCTGCACACGTGTGTGCTGGAGCCACTGGCTGGGCTCCACAGCCCCTTTAGTTCCAGCTGCCCAAGGGGGCTCTGGTAGGGTCACCTGTGATCTTATCAACAACAACGATAATGCAGAACAGATAATTTTTGGGGCTGCTGTTGTTGTCTTAAGGTGGCAATTTCACTTCCTGAATGTGAGGCTGAGGGTAAATGGTTTTGTTGGGTTTTTTTGGTTGGTTTTGCCCATCTTGAGTTTTAAATGGATCTGAAAAAAATGTAATTTCACAGTAGGCATATTTGTCCAGAGATGTTGTCATCACATTTAGGTGTAAGCCATACAATGGGCTTCAAATGCCTCTCTGCTTCTGCGAATGCTCTACTCTCGAGCCCAGATTGGCACATATATATATTTGACGCTTAGTTCTGCGATTCCCCTGAGGGAAGGTGCTATGTCTTTATTACGCACAGGTAAATAGCTACAGCAGCTCCGTATCTAAGTCAGAGGAGAACCCCTTTTATAACTCTGAAACAGGGATGTCATGCTCTCAGTCCTCCAGAAAAGGATCTGGCAGATCAGACAGCAATAGCTTCCCTGCCAGTTTGACCAGAAGATCCATGGAGCTGTTTGGTAGAGTTCCTGATGTGTTAGACCCAAAATACTGGAAAAATCAGTGCCTGCTTTTAGGCTTTTTGTCAGCTAGAAGCCTCTGCCAGGTCTCCAGTGTGGCAAGGAAGCTGCTTCTCATCTCTTCACATCTGGACCTCATGAAATTAATGGCAAAAGCAATTTTCTCTTGCAACTCCATCCAAAAACTGCAAGCATCAACCCTCTGCATCTCCTGATCAGGACTGCACTGGGGAAGCATGTTTCTTTTACAGTGCCTTGTGACACGTTAGCTGCGTGCCTCCTGGTCCATTTAATGATACTTCTTGTAGAGACCTCACATAGGCAAAAGTAGAGGGATCTGAAAATATTATTACTGTTGCTTATTTATCTTGCAGTAAATTCAATGTATTAAATCATTGCCCTGCTAAAAGCCTGTCTTTCTCCAAGATCACTTCATATGAGGTCAACTTCAGCAATTAAAATGGCTACTAAATCTTTGATTGTCATTACAACACTTTTTTTTTTAAAAAAAGAAAACCAAACAACAAAACATGCCAGTGTTCATTTTAGTGCCATAAACATGTTAAGTAATTGAGTATCTGAACAGCATGAGAAATGTGGAATTTATTTTTAGAACATGAGCTTTAAATAAGCAGAACACTTTTAAATATAATTCTATTTTAGATAATGAGATGTTTTCATGGACATAATGGCTATTTTCAGCATGTTCTCCCAAGGCTGCTCTTTTAAAATGTGACATTTTACATCTAAATGGGAGTAGTACAGAATATTTGTGCATTAAGACAGGTCAGCTCTTCTTGAGAGTAAATATTTGTATGTATGTGGGTGTGTGTGATATGTTTCATGCAAGAACTGCGTGTAACAGTAGGAGTTAATTTGGTTTAATAATCAAGCTGTAAAAATCTAACAGGTTGATCAAACCCATAGATTGGTTTCCTAGTATAAAAGGCACTACTTGAGTATATTTCCCTATTACTAGTAAATGTTCTTTATGTAAGTAGGTGTATACACCTAAGGAAACATTAGCTGTCATGTATATGTCACCAAACTACTGTTGTCCCCTTAGCTGTGGAAAAATGTGATGCTGTTCAGTGAAAGTAATACAACATACACAGACATCAGTATTTTCATGCTGTTATGTGGTACTTTCTGCTTAATGCAGACTGCACGATTGACCCTCTGCACCAGTGGAAGGAGCAGCTTGTTACAGCAATGAGCAGAACCACATTATACGTTAATGTAAGCACAAAAAGGGAAATTTCTGTAACCTGGCTAGAAAGGAGTATACAACATTTCGATTTTCCATAGACGTGGTACGTTTTTCAGCAATGCCTTTTCTCTGCTGAATCATCCCTGACACACCTACACAGAGCTCTGATTTGCCTCGAATAAGTACTGATGCCTGAAATAGATCTGAGCAGACATGTGCAGCAGTGTCTGTCAAAAGAAAGAAACACGTTTTGTTTCGTTTTATGTACAGTATGAGCAGTCAAGCTAGTCCATGTAGGAAAAGAAAAATTTCAGTTCTTATTTTCCAACAACTGCTGGTTTTTCCTCCTGTGTTTGTCCCTTGCGAGTGACCTGCAGAGAGGTCATGGCAGTGCTTCCCCATCCTATACGTTCTGATGTATGCAACCTGATGCAGTTGAATGAGAAAGAATAAAAGGGGAGAAAAAAAGATGTCTTGGGGGGGGGGAAGCGTGTTAAGGTAAGGGATGGAGGTAGATGGGGTGACTTTATTCACACCAGATATATATAAAAAAATTGATGTGTTTGCCACTGCATGTTCCTGTTCGGCAGGCGCTCCTGCTCCTTGGTGTAAAGACCTGTCCTATCTTGGACTTGCCATGCTGCTGGATGCCCAACACCACCGTGCCTGGACAGCAGATTCTCACTGGATACAAGTGTCCTCATCCACTTCCCCATACTAAATAAACATCTGTTATGCTGGGCTTTACCTCTTGCATACTGTGAGTGACCTTGCCCAGTTACAACTGCTGGGTAAGCTAATTTTTGTTTTTGTAAGGGCCGGTCTCCTCCCCACCCTCTTGCTAACCCACTTAGGGACAAAGCTTCCCACTTGGAAATCAGCCTGTCCTATTAACCTTTGCAAGCAAGGTGATGATTTCAAATAGTGGAGTGTCTGGGAGCTGCTCCCAGGTGATAGCAATGCCTGCTACTTAGGAGGACGTCTCTCTTGGGCTGTTTACAGCTCAAAGCAGGCAGAGAGAGGAAAAAAAAGCCTGAAGACAAAGAGGGTCTAATGGCACCTGCTCTGGCCTCCTGCAGCAGTAGAAACCTGGTTTTACTCCCAGCCAAGTATGCTGGTCTCCATTGCGGAGAACATGGTGGCAGGAGCAGAGGACACTGCATTTATTTCATGTCTGGCACTAGTGGCGAACTCCCGGATTGTCAACTTTGCTCACTATGTGTGCTCTTTGTTTTGAGGCGATATTGCTGCACATGTTCAGGTCCAAGATATTCGCACCTCTTGCCTTGTGGTTTAGTGATGCAGTTGTACAAATAATTGCCTTGCAAACTTTCTCAGCTGCAAACTGCCCCCTTGAAGCATATAAGTGCCATTCGGTCACTAAGGTAGGCTTAGTAAATCTGTACCCATGCCAGACCCACACCATTCAGGAAAATCCCCACTCAAATGGGAGCAGGGCAGGCTGGTGGTGATGGGATCACATGAGCATGGTGGGGGTGGAGCAGGACGTTTTCCCCTTCTCTTTCCTTGAAGATGAAAGAGAAGCATCAGAAGTGGACTGAATCCATTACATTACTTGTAGGTGTGCGTATCTGGTACTTGTTTACGCTGGTGTCTATGTACAACTGGGCAGATAAAATTAAAGAATTTAGGACATATTTGACATGACCACACACTTTTAGAACACAAAATAAACAATATATGATTGCATGTTTAAAGCATTTTCCTTGATAACAGATTGAATAATTTACCAGTAATGATAGGGAATGATAGAGCGGTCAATGAACTGCATTGCACTACAATTGAACTACATGAACTGCATCCATGCTGTTTGGGCTATTTTGTTTGTTTGTTTTGGATTTTTTTTTGGCAACCGTCTGTTGCCTTTACAACAGAACACATCCAGTGGAAAATGCCCCTGGGGAAACATGGAATGGAACGTGTGTGCAAAAGCAGGGTGGGGGAAATGTGAGAATTTATTTTGTGCTTGCTTGAAGGAGGTGCACTGAACTTGAGAATGTGAACAGGCACATCTGGCAGAGATGGACCCAGGAGCAGGATTATCCTACCTGATCCCAGGAACACATTTGTTGACCGGGAAGCAGAGGAAGAGATCTAAACTCACTGGTTTCTTCCCTTTCGGGATCATCTAGCTTGTTTTCTGCCCGCCTGCTAGTTCTCCTTTTGTTGCATTCTCCTGCTCCATCTCCTTTGCTGTATTTCACCAGCTCAGTCTTCCCTGTGACTTCATATCTGCCCTGATCCTAGTGCCCGATGGTCCAAAACATAACCATCACTGCAGTGAGACGGTAGGGAACAAAACCTTGCTTGCAGGTAGTCTTTGAGGGAAAGGCGCTTTCTCCTCCACAACCAAAGGAGCAGAAGATGTGGAAGACAGGAACGCTTCTTCAATTGCCTACACATGCTCCCCTCGAAGTCTGGCCGTGCTCAGTACCTCTGCCTTGACTTCATCGCCCCCCCAAAGGACACTGCTGCTGTGCTATTTCTTCAACTTTGTTTGCCATAGCTGAAACACAGGGCACCATGAATTAATTGATGTGGTGCTGTCAGCTTAGTTAGATGGCGCCAAGCCGTGTGAGCTCATGGGTTCAACACCTTCAGCTTGCTGGAGCTGATAGAAAATCACTAGCTTTGTCTAAATTACAGCTTGGCCCTCGTTTAGGTGTCAGGGAGTCAGGTCACTGCGTGGGTGCTGGTGCATGACCCAGGTCAGTGGCTGCCTGCACGCTGCAAAGCTCAGTGAAGTGCTTTTGGGCTCCTTCCTTGTGGCCGGGCTCCAGGCTCAAACCTCCGTGACCTAGTTATCAAGGGGTTTCCTCTTGATGGACACCATGTGAGCAAGTCTGGCCTCCAGATTTGACTGGGGAGAGTTCTTCACAGACAGGCCAGACTTGCAAGATACCCACCCCTCACTGAAGAACAGGATTTATAGTGTGTCAGATGTGTGTAGGGCTATTTTTGTTCATGTTTGATTTGGTTTGGTTTTGCCTGACTCTCGATTTGCTTCTTTCTGATTTCTCTGTCTTTGGGCGCACCCTGTTCCAGCTCCAAGTTGTCTCAGCAGGGAAATCGGGATTTCCCAGCTCTCCTCGGCTGTCCCAGCTGGGTTTTTCAGACGATGCCCAGAGACACCTTCACCCCATCCTTGTGTGAAAGACGGAGGCAGCAGCCCCTCAGCCGGGTGGATGGGACAGCAGGCAGAGCCAGGTTTTGTCCAGGCACCCTCTCACCTTTGCAGGGCACAGCGCCGTGCACAGGGCAGGCACGACACCGTTTTCCCACCCCATGGTCATGCAGAGCTCCTCTCGTTGCCTGCCCCGTTCCCTTTTGGTCCGGGTTGTCACCCATCACCACCACCGAGCCCCGGTGCCGTGTAAGAGAGCAGGGCTAACCCTCTGCTAGCTGAGCACCCAGGCAAAGATGGGCTGGACCCTGGCACTGAGTTTCAGCTTATAAGTGATTTTTCATGGGGGTCCTCTGGTAGGCTCTGGGTGTGCAACAAACAGGTAATTTTACTGTCCGCAACCTCACACTTGCTTATTTTAGCATCTGTTACAGAGACCATGTGTGGGAGGGAGAATTTGAACGATGGGGAATTTTAAGAGGGAAAAAGTTTCTGTGGCTTTTAAAGCTGAGATCACAGATAAAGAAGAGAAAGGCAACACAACGCTGCAGAAGATGAGCAAGTGCATTGAGAAATATATAGATGTCAGAGCAGGAAGGTGCACGAACAGGTCTGACATATTTTATTTTCTTCTCCCTTCTTTTCAAAGAGAGGAAGATGGTTTTGAGTTACACCATGCCCTCAATCCATCTCACAGGATTTCGGCGTGAGTGTGCATTTCCTTACTGGCATGCTTAAAACGTGAAGGGCTCCATTCAGTCTAGCTGCGGTAGTCTGAGAAGTTGTTTGTTCCTTCACCAAAAGTTACTATTCCCGTAGCAGAAAAGCATGCAGGCTTATGACTCATCCATTCAAGCTTATGTATTAAATAATAAGCTGGACTTTGACCTGTGGCAGCAGCGAGGCAGTGTGTTTGCCTCTACCAGCTCTGTTACAGGGGTGCTAACCTGGGGCGAGTGGTGGAGAGACCAGTGCGTGCCTGTCAGAGCCCTGTGCAGCAAAGCTGGCCATATACACAGTAACTGGTGGACTAAGAAAAAAGCCTCACCTTCAGCAGGAGCTGGGGAAAAGAAGCTTAGCTTATTGTACAACATCAGTGTTAAAAAAGAGGAGTCAGAAATTGGGAGATTTGAAGGCATCTGACAGTGTTCATGCTGACCTGTGATTCATTTTGCATGTGAGAGAGAGAGAAATCCACACTGAAACTAGGTGGATGAAATGTCAGTTTTGCAGAGCAAGTGTGGTGAGGACCACCGGTCCACTGTCTGGGTCTGGGTTTAATTAATCAATATTCCTGAAGAGGAGAGCTGCATCTTGATATTTAGACCTTTTACGGCTGTTGGCTATGTCATGGCCGTGCAGGCATATTTGTTTCTGGCAGATCTGTCTTCACCAAAAGTAGATTCTGTTTCACTGTGGCTTGCAAAGCACGGATTTTTCAAGCTTGCATTTCTGATTTTTTTTGTGAACCTTCTGTTGTGGCTTGGGTGTTTCCCATAGGTATGTTACATGCAGGCAGTACAGCAACAATAACCTTCATTGCTGTGGACTTGTTGATGGTTTAGGGTGAATTTGTACTGGAAAGCAGTTACAAAATCAACCAGGGCGTGAATTTACAATACAATAGTGCTTTTGCTTCAGTGTACCACACAGGCATGCCAGATTAACATCATGCCTATGCTGCAGGCAGATTCAACTTGAAGTAAAGCTAAAATGGCAGTGAAGACCAAAGACCCTGAAATTTAACAGTTTAAGATAAAGGGATGGAACTTGAGTTTATTAACCAGTGGGGTTTTATCTTCCTTTCTACTCCAACCCAAATAAATTCTGGCTATCCATCTGCATTATGAACATGCCTGTTCTCTCTGCAAACAAACACTGACCCTCATGAAGTACTGTTTTTCCATGAAGCACACAGGCAGTGGTGGGGTTTGCTGTTGTGGTCTTGAAAGTAGACCGGCAAGAAGAGGGGGAAAGTTAGTGTCATGATGTTCCTGTTTGCCTACCTCTTTGCCCTTTATCAGCAAGAAAAAATTGTGTGCTACAACTGCCGAGGTTGACGGTGTTTGCCTCCGATGACTTGATGCCATGTGATGCATTTTGAGCAAGTATTTGCAGCTGCCTGGCAGCTGTAGCTTAATTGTTCAGTATGGTGCCTTCTTTCTCACTTGTGTCTGAGACAGATGTTGGTTAAGGATGGTATACACATCTGCACTGCTGTGTGTCAGTCACGAGATCTGCTGGGCTTGTGTAAGCGTGTGGTGAGTTCTTCTGGCATTGGATTTTCTACGTACAGATCATTGCCAAGTATTTCAGCAAGAATGAGGACTCTTCACTTTGACAGACTGTTCCCCGCTGCTCGCACATATGGTTCCAAAATCATCTGCGCAGATTATCTTCCTCCTTTGACAAAGCCAAGTGTCATTATACCATGGCGCTGGTACACTTTCCGTGGAAGATTGTTTTAAAAATAAATCTCAATGTTTTTTATTCACTAGTCGGTTTTGAAAAGGAGCTTAAATTTCTTTCTGAGTTTTATTTATCTAGAATTTACTCTGTAGCACAGCAGCAGAGAGGAGAAGTATTATCATCAAATCATGTTTATTAGTAAACTCAGTGACCTGCATTGGTGAAACTCCCATACCACAATTCCACCCTGTTACTCAGCAGTAGGTGCAACCAGTGAGTGACGTTAGTTTTGCAGTTTGAGGCTTAAAAAAACCCCAAAACAAAACCAACATATAATAATTTGCAGATGTTGGCAGCCGGCAATGATGCCTGAGTTGAAACTCTCTTTGGGTGCCAAACCACAAATATATATCATTTTTTATAGTCTACCATTCCTGGAACTGAAAGAGGCTTCAAAACAATCAATATGTAAACACAAATACAGAGCACTCCCTTCTGAGCATCACCAGTGCTGCTACTGCTATGAGCTGTCTGCTAGATACAGAGGGCTTTTTCTTATTAACTATGTCCTTCTTCAAAACATGTTTGCTTTTTGTCCTTTATTTAGAGGTATAGGTGTACAGGGCTAGTACAACTCCTGTAAGAGGAGGGGAGGTATTCACACTTTCCAAAATTTTTACGTTACTAACCAATGCAGACTGTTTCAAGCTGAAACCAGAAAAGGGTCATATATGATATACTGCTATATTTCCTTATGTGCTTTCTACTGATGGTACCATGTCCAATGGCTTTGAAAACTGAAGTTTTCTCTTTGTCCCTTGAACAAGAGTGCTTCTTCCCCTCCACTCCCTTCCACAGGTATTTTACTTCTAAACAAAAGGGACCACCTTAGAAAATGAGCTTTCCTTTCACTTCAGGGTCATGCAGCAAATGCCACAAAACTTGCTCTGAGAGCTGCTTTCAGTGTCTTTTTAGCAGATTTGGTCACTGGGAAATGAACTGATATCATCACCATGCTACCCTAGGGAGTGCCAAGTTGCGGTCAACTGCAAACAACTTGCAGCCACTTGCTATCAAGGTTAACTTTCCAGTATGGTCTGCCATGGCTTAGGGTTATTTGTTGTTAAATTGTGTCTAGGACACCAGACACAAACTGGGACACCACTGGACTAGGTCTTGTACAAGTACATATTGGAGAGAGAGGCTCCTTCCCAAAAAATATGTGATAGAAGTGCAGGACAGCAGCCAGTGGGTGAAGGAGTGAGGTGAGGGGGCAATGAGGAAGCAAGAGGACACTGCCAGTTGGGAGGATATTTGGTGTTCTCAGCACACCAAGCATTTATTGTTGTATCCATTTCTGCATTTATTTACTGCAGCCTTCCTGACAAAGGAGGTTTTAAAGAAGAGTTTGAAGAGGGTGATGAAGTTCCTTGGAGTTTCTTTCTTATTTCTGGAAATCTGCCCTGAAGCATAGGGGGAACTTAGGAGAAAACCCAGAAGTGCTTGTTGGAAATGTCGAAGCTGAAGATGGAAGGGACATTGCTGGCCAAACATAGTGTAGACTGGAAGCTCAGAAGCAAACGAGGGATGATGTGTGAAGTGGCGACAAGCTGCTGATAGTTTGGTATGGCAGAGAAGGTGGGGGGAACTCACCAGGGACAGGGTGCACCAAGGTGAGAGTGCTGGTGAGGAAAACCATCTCCCGGGCAATATTTGGGATGTGTGAAAGTAGAAGTTTTTATTTATTAAGGCTAAAGAAAAAGATGCTGTCTGAACAAAGACAAGAGCTATTGAAAGCCCACACAGGATATTTTTAGCTGCCTAGGTGGGTGGGAGACCACATAATTTAGGGATATTATATAGAGAGAGTCTGTATAAGCTGGACATAGCAAGAGGTCTCAGTGAGCTACAGGGGCCTGTGATCATACTGGTTAAATACCAAATGTGTCACAGAAACCAGGTGAAAAATGGGATGCTATTCAACAAGGTCTAATGTAAAATACCAGATTTAGCTGAGAATAAAGCAGGCATGTAGCTATCGCTGCCCTCTGGCATTTCTCCAGAAAATGGCTCTGGAAGTTAAAGTGGAAGAAAGTGAGGCAATGTCATGCTATTCTGGAAAAGGCAAGCATCATACCAGGCTATGTAGATCAAAAGATAGTCTACAGGACATTTCAAGCAATCCATTTTCTCTAGTGAGCACTAGTAAAGCTGTCTCTGAGTTGTGATTCAAGAAAGATGTGCTGCTTGAATGGAGACCAGAGGAGAGTAACATGGGTGAATGGGGATTAGATGAACATTGTCATGTATGAACTGGGGTTGCTTGGTCTAGAGAAGAGAAGAACGAGAGACAATATTGTAACATAAAAGGGTGCTGCAAAGATGAAAAGAATAGTCCATTCTCCTTGTCTGTGGTTGGTAGGGCAAGAAGTCCCAGGCTTAAATTGTGGCAAGAGTAACTCAAGTCAGACATGAAGAAAAAGCTTTCTACCAGCCTGAATACCAAAATGATGCATAAATTGGCTGGAGAACCTCTGCAGTCTCTGTTGTCGGAGGTTGTTTAGACCTAGGTAGTCAAAAACCTTTCATAAATGATAGCTGGGCCTGCCCTGTTCCCAGGGATGGCCCAGATATCTGCCTGAGGTCTCTTCCAGCACTTGAGCTTCTGCTTCCTGAAGATGATGTTGTCTGCAAGAATTAAGGTGAAGAAGGATTAAAGACAAGGCTAAATATGGGATGGATTCTCCTTTCATATGCTGAAAGAAATCTAATATCTAGGGAGAGAATCAACAGAGGACTACAGCTCAAGGTAAAGGGGTGGTATGAGAAAAAATACTGGCTGAATAAAGACTTGGAAGAGCTCATTTAATTAACTCATTTAATGAGACTGAGAAGAATATCCAGTGAGTTACCATTGCAGGAAATTGTTAGAAGAGGGTCTAGAATCAGATTGGAAGAAAGGAACCACTGAAAATGGTGAATTCAATGGTCTTGGAAACAGAAGAAAAAAGAGAGACCAGTCAACAGTTGGAGAGGGAGCTAGGTTTTAAAAAAATAGTAGTAGTGGACAGACTGAAGTGCATTTATAATGTGAAAAGGAAAATGTTGGAAGAGGCATGACTGTTTTTCAAAGGAAATTGGCAGATAATTTAAGGGAGGGGTCATATGCTGATAAGCCACCAACAAAACTCATCTCCCTTGTACTCTGTCTCATGGTGCAGTCACAGAAGAAGTGGAACCAAGAGTGAAGGGTATGTGGGCTTCTTGTTCATATTCTGTCATGAGAAACTGGTGCACTTCTCTGTAGAGATACAGAGAAGTGTAGACAGATGGAAGAGTGTGGTGATGAGTCAGAGGTGATGAGAAGAAGGCTGGACTTTCTGGTGTGGGATCTGGAGTTAGAGATGCTGTATTCTCCTAGGTAGGAAGCTTTCAGGACAGCTGGAGGGTAGGACAGAGTAATAGTGGAGGGAAGTCAGTGAAGTCATGGGACCTACCAAAGGCATCAGTAGTATGAGAAAGGGAACAGAGAAAAGAGGTGTCAGATGTGAGCAAGGGCTGATAGTGGGCAGGGTAGACCTCATGTTGGGAAGGAGAAGCCAGCAAGAGTATGGTTTGGAGGCATGTGTGAAAGAATCATAGCTGTGCCATTGAATTAAAGGGAAGAAGGAGCTCAGAGTGGGTCCCAGCAAAATAAAAGTAGTCAGTGATGACAAGATTGAAACTGTAAAAACACATACGTACAGTCACTGGGTGTGAAGACAAGGATTGAAAGATGATGCATAAAGAAACTGGGAAACAGATGGAAAGCTTCTGATCTGGAGAAAGAGATGAGAAAGGGCAAAGTGAAGTGACCAGCCTTTGGGCAAATGAGATAATAGACCCAGGGGCAGGGTGTGATGGTAATGAGAGATGAAGGAGGTGGAGGATGGGATGTAGATGAAGGGCCAGGAATGGAGCAAGGGTGATGGATGAAGGTGTAGGGATGTAGCCTCTGGAATGAGGGTGAAAGCAGGTGAGAAAGGGAGGGCCAGTCTGCAGAGCTGCGTACCCACAGAGAGATGAAGGTAACTATGAGGGGCCTGTAAATGAATGGGTTCTGGTCAGAAATATGCCTGGTAGAGCCCCGTAACTCTGCAATCCATCTTCCCCAATGCATATGCCTTCCAGCTCTTTTATCTACCTTCCCAGTTGCTTATCAGCCTCCGAAGTCCGGACTGGAAGCTTACCCAGTGGGAGCAGTGATCCCCCTCCCCACCTGGCAGCAGTGCTAGATGCTGCTGCTGGAGACTAAAAGACACTTTGTCTTTTGAACTGAAACTACAGATACTTGTCCCCAGGGTGGATCAGGGGACTTCTGTATCTTAGAAAGAAAAATTCGAGCCAGCTATTTAAATGATGCGCGTGTCTCAAGAGACTCGTATCTCTCTGTGTATTAATGTAAGCCCAAATAGCGCATGTGTTTGTGCAAAAGGCCATAAAGCCCTTCTGGGTAAATATTACATACTTTATAATAAGTTTCAATGGCTGCTGTGTTCCCCTCCAGTTGGTGGGTGAAGGCAGCCCTCTGCACATGCTGGGTTCATTGCCTGGAATCTGCTGGCACCTGGAGCGACCTTTATTTGGCTGTACCCAAGAGCTGAGCTTCAGCTCCCGAGGTGGAGAGAGCTGGCTGGGATGCCCAGAGGGTGACACTTCCTTGGCAGGTCTTCTGCACAGTCTGTGCCAACAGGGCTGTGGGAAGCTTGAAGAAGCTGCAGCTCTTCTCCTCTGTCTGCTCCACAGCCCTGCCTCCAGGAAAGCAGTGCCACCTCATTGCCAGGGGTAAATGTCGGTGCCATCGCCTCTCTCCTTTTCCCCAGCTTACTCTGGAGAGAAGCAGCTCACTTGAACAAAAAGAAGTGCCCTGTCTAATGGATAAACCAAGGCATCCCTCTGAAAAATGAGTCCGCTAGGGATGAACCTGACCAAAGTTCACAGCACCTGAGAGCACCGAGGTGTAAGTAAGGGCCAGAGGATTCATATCCAACAGACATTGTCATGCTACACTTGCCGCAGATGCATTTGAAAGAATGGGAAGTAATCCAAGCCTGAACCCCTTTCCCATGGCCACTTCTGAGAGAGACTCTGGGATCCCAGACTTCACCAGAAGTGGAGCGCTTTGTAAAAGTCAGGCTCATTTCCTTTTTTTTTTTTTTTTTTTAATGAAACAGTATTATTAGGACTTTGCTTCTTGCTCAGGAATTCTGTCACATCAGATCAGTGGTGTCTGAACTATGCAATGATGATGCATAATCTTACACAACGATCTCTTGTTCTGGGACTAAAAGCTGTTTGTTTACATAATATAAGTTGGCCTTTCAAAAATACAATGTTGGTTCAGTTTAATGATACTTCTGAATTTTGTAAGATCACGATACAGGAGTGTGGTGACATTGTGCAACCAAGAGAAAAGTTTCCCATGCCTGCTGTGACTCAGTATGTTATTGGTGTCTTAGAAATAGAAATAAGAGAGCAAAGCATGAAATCCTAGCACTTAGTAAGTCAGGGTGTTGTGGTTTTTTGTTTTTTTTTTTTAAATTATCTTCTCGCACAGGGCCAACAACCTGCTAATTCTTATGCAGAATGGGAGTGCTCTGTGTTTCCATCGAGCAGCACCAGGACACTTCTCAGGCAGGATTCCTCTGAACTAGTCACCCTTAATCCCTTTTACAGGAGAGAAACAAATGCAAATAAGATGCAATTCCCCTCTTCTGGAGTGTCTGCAAGATGCTCTGCCATTAAATTCAATTACAGAGTGGAGCTCAAACCCAGCAGCTTACACTGCCAGCGAGATGCCGTGCTTTACAAAATAGGACACAGGAGCTCAAAGATCAGCTGCAGTTGTCTGTTTGCTTCTTGGCCATCTTGAAGAATGAAATGCAAGGAGTGTTGACTCCTATCTCCAAATACCTTAGCTGACCTGGGGTATCATCTGGTTCCTCCCCACGCCTTACGTCTGGGCATGGAAGGGTGGTGGGACAGCTCTCCTGAGTGTTGGCTTCTTCCTCCATGAACACAAAGGCTGCTCCAGGACAGCTCCAAGGGCTCCTTCCCTCCCTTGCCCTCTTCAAAGCATTTCCCTCCGGGGCTGCTCTGCTGTGGGGCATGGGGAGGCGTGGGACCGGGGTGGAAATGTGGCTTTTCAGAAGAGGAAGGGTGATGCGTTTGTTTCTGCACTGGGCTGCGAGGGAGGGATGTGCTGCCCTTTTGGCTAGCCTGTTTTCAATACAAATTGCAAATAGCTTATTTTAATCAAAAGCAATGTTGACTTATAATGTGTTTTGGTTTATGTTATTGCTTTAATGTCTAAATAACAGTATAGAACTCGTATGGAGTACATTTAATGAGTTGTCATTAATCATAAGGATTCCGTATTGTTAGCAAGCCTGTGTATTTACAGTACCTAGTGTCACAAGGAGGTCACATGGAGAAAGCACTTGTGAAAAAGTTAAGAGCTAGATAGACAAAAGAAACATTATTATCACCATTTTAGCAAAGCAAAGCAAGCCTCTGAGATCCTGGTTACACAAAAAATCTGTGTCAGAGCCAGCAACAGAAAGAACTAACCCCTCTCCAGTTTCAGTGAAATTCAGGTCATTATATTAGTCACAACCATGTCTTAAACACCTATAAAACTAGAATCTGATGTACTCAAAAAGACAGTTGGTTGCTTCTCAGAGCTGTGATTAATGTTTGGGTCCTAAATTTAAATCTTTGCTTGGACTGCTACAATTTTCTGAAGTGTGGATCTGCCTTTGATTGTCGCACTTTCCTCTCAACTCCATCCACTGCAGACAGGTATTTTGTTGTTGTGCATCTGCCCAAGGAGGCTCGGTGTGGAAGTTGAGTAATTTGATTTTTTCCCCCCTTTTTTTTCTTTCAGAATAAAATTTGATGTATTTTGCCAAATAAAATTCACCATGCATAATCACACTGAAGATCTACAAGCTATTTGAACCCAATAATAATGTAAATAACCAAGTTAATTCTGTAGCAGCCTTCTCGGCGGGTTAGCATTGATACTTGAAAATGCATTTCCTTTTTGTTTGTTTTTCCTCATTCTTTCTTTAAAGGATTGTTTCTTTAAAAGCTTCTCCTATACATATATTTGTGTTTTTTTCCAGAGTACAAAAGCTAGAGCTCTATTACAATTTCATCTAGCTGCTCTTTTCAAGTACATGTCTTGGCGTTACAAAGCAACCGCACTCCCTGGAGATCCTTTATTGTAATTGTGTAAAACATTATTAAGTGTGGGAAAAATCTTGATCTCTTGTTGTTGTTGCATTTCTTTGCGGAGGGGTGTCTTTTTCTTTTTTTCTCCCCTCAGAGACAATTGATTTATGGGAGAGGCCTCAGCCAGCCCTTCTCATTAACTCGCTGTTCTTTTACGCTTCAATACGAAATACAATCAGCATTTAAAAATCTCTCGTTGGCTCCCCACCCACCAGTACTCCCTGTGCTGGGGGACATTTGCTCTTCCCTCGTCTTCTTTCCTCGGGATGTTTGACTCCGGGCTCACCGCTGGCTGAGGAGTAGCTCCTTGGCAGCTTTGGATAAGGCTCGATTGGCTTCACTCGCCCTCGTACGCTGATGTTGCCATTCCCTTCCTCATCTTGCTCCCTGAACTTCTAGCTCTCTGGCTGTTTGCTTTCTTATTTGATTTTCCTTCTCTCTTTTTATGCTTCTGAAAACATATTCCTGACTATTGGAGATAGTCAAAATGCTGTGCTCTCATTTATCTTGCACGTGTTTTTTCTGCCAGAGGTCATGACTTTTTGACTCTACGAGTCGAATAACAAAAAAGGAAAAATGGGATATGAGAGAAGTTAATATGTTGGGCTGGGGTGGGATTAGGGAGTAGCATTTCCTCTTTTGACAGGTCGTATGGTATGAATGCAGCTGCATATATAATGCGCTAGGTATTGCTGAATGTCTAAAGACTATAAAATACTATTTAGATGTATTTATGTGGAAGGAAAAATCAGCAAGGGCAGTCTTACCAGCCAATCAGCATACAGTGACAGTGTTCAGTGCTCTTCTCTTCAGAAGAATGTTTTAGAAACTGGACATCAACTTCTCATTTGAGAGGGGATATATGACCACTCACCTCTCTTAAAAAAAAAAAAAAATACTGCAGTGATCATAGAATAGTATTTTAAACTGGTGATACTAGAGACTCTATATGACCATCTCATGTGCAAGATACAAGGCCAAAGCTGATGTTGTCACACTACAGCATTGCGAGTTGTCAGAGCTTAAATTAGGTCTGAACTTGGCTCCATGAGACAGAGGGGTATAAACCATGATACCTTTAACAAAACTTGCTTGGATGCACAGAAATGGGTAAGCAGAGGAGCTCATCCACAGATTTCAGTTCACTGAGGTCTGGGTCCCTCTCCATTCCTGGGAGAGATTGGGTAGAGGATGATCGCAAGCGGCAGAGGGGCCGGTACAGTTTTAAAGTGTGATTCCAGCTGCAAAACATCTGTCAGCTCAGCCGGGCTGTGCCGCGGTCTCGGGGCAGGCTGACTGGTGCAGAAGCGAGCTGGCTTGAGGCCAGCCAACCTGGTAAGTCGACAGTGTCTGCCACGTGCTTACGGCGCTGTTTGTGCACATGCCATCCCAGCCACGGTGTTGCTGTGTGCCGGGGCACAGCTGATTTAGGTTTGTTCGGGCAGTGTGGGGACTATATTTTCTTTAACTGAGTGTCTTCACTCATTCTCTGTCCCTACCAATGCGGGGACATGGGGTTTGTGCCAAAGGGTATGTAAATCTGTGTGTAAGTAAAAGCCCAGTTCAGCATTACTCTTCTGATTTTCCTGATTACAAGGCTGACTGGGAGACCCTGGTCGCGCTCTGAGCGGGAACGCCAAGTAAAAAGATGAGCTTGCCCACCCTGTGAATTTCATCAGCCTGTCCCTTTCTTTCTTGCATGCGCTTTGTTTCTACACTAAGTGTGCTTATCAATCTCAATTTTCAAATATAACCACTGAAACAGGACAACCAGCTGACTAAACACCCCTTGTCACTCGCCAGTCTGGTCCCTGTTGTCTTTCTGCTCTCACTGCCTGGCGCCCACCAGGGCGACCCATCCTTGCAGGGCTGGATCTTCATGGTTCTGGTACCCTAGACAATTTTTCTTTCTCTTTAAAACCCAATTAAATGCTCAATTAATCTTTTTTCCTTCTTCCTTTCTTTCAAATTTCCATGGGTTTTGCAAATTCTGTATTTGAGGAGCAGGGAATGTCCCCAGGGAATAAACTTCATACTTCTTTGTGCTGAACCTCCGAAGTCCCTTACAGACACTTGATATAGTACTTCTGACAGATGGTAGGATGAATTCACACAGGTTCAATACATATATATGTGCTGCTTTTAAAATGTGCACTGAATGTCTAAAAGGCCTGTGAAGCTTGACTTTTCATTCTTATAAAAGTTACCTAAGATATTTAAAAAGATGAAGTAATTCAGAGTGAAATTCAAACCTAAGTCTAAATTTTCAAGTGCAACCACTGACTTTGCAAGCTCTACTTCCATTTGTCCAAGCTCAGCAGAGAAGTCCTGTTTTTTTTCTGAACTACTGATGAAAAATGGCAAGCAAGCACGATTTCTGGTTCATGGAAATCTTGTGAAAGTTTTGATTTAATTTAATTTTATTCCTATTTCCCAGAAACTGGAAATTTACTTTTAAAAAGTACCGAAACATGTTTACTAATGAAATAAATAATAGCAGCTGGGAGGGCGAGGACAGTGCCAATTTCACAAGTAGCTGCTGGGATGACCGGGAGCTGTGGCTCTGGAGCAAACCCATTGCCAGTGCTCGCAGGGCGATGGGCTGTCAGAGCGGACGCTGGCTCCAGCTCAGCAGAAGGCAGCAGGGAGCCTGGGAGGTCTTGACGCCCTGGCTTTAACTTGAAAGCCAGGATCTCCATGTTCTGTAGGAGAAAATAATCAAGCTCTAAATAGATCTGGATCTCTCTAGGATTGGGAGTTTGGGATGTGATGGCAGAAAGTGTGGGGGTCCTGGTGTCTCTGATTGCCCCTGCGTGTGGAAGCCTGGGTCCTGCACCTTGCGGAGCTGCCCAGGTTTAAGGAAGCTGAACCAGTCACATGTCTGGCTGCGGGATCGCCATCTCCAGCCTTGGCCACCCCATGCTCCCAGGGTTGCATTTCTGCAAAGGGAAAGGTCCTGCTGGGACTCAGCACTGTCTCAAACCTGAGCTACATCCAGTGCCCACTTTGGGTCCTCAAGGTCCCTGACTAATTGTTGTCTGTTGTACCCAAGGCAGCTCTGTTTTTAATCACGTGGCAGGTTGCAGGAGCAGTCTTTTATCAAAATCAGCGTAGTTGAGCTTGTGATGTTGTACAAATACAGCTCAGCAAAGCCTATGGCAAAATTCAATCTCGTTTTTGTCTCTTGCCTTGCTTTTATTTTAATAATGACAGTTTGAGAGGGAAAGGGAGGTTTGCCCCCCAATCAGTGTGTGTATTTCAGCTTTGGAAAAGTTTTTTGATGTCCTAACCCGTTGCGTCAATTGGTCTCTCTCCATGGGGACTTGGAAAAATCAAGAGCAAATGCCTTTTTACAAAAACCCTTAGTCTGAGGAAAAATCTCATGGCGTATTGGCAGAATTGTGTTATCCTCTGTAATCTAACACTATTGCAAACTTTTATACACCCAAATTCAACTCACAGTTCTAGCTAAAGACACTTTTCCCCTTTGCTTGGCCTAACTTTTTATCAGGCTATTTTGCATGTTATGTTATCAAAGTTCGCCTTCGATTCTTTGAGAGATATTAATAAGAAAGCTGATAGCCAAAAAGCACAGTCTCGACATGACCTATTTCTGTGGAAAGGTGTGGTTTGAATAATATTTTGTTATGACTCCTTTCCAGTTGTCTGATGGTTGAAGGTTTAGCAACAACAACCTTCTTGAAGTCTTGCTTCTTGCTCGTCTCTTAGACCTAATACATGTTAATTTTTAACTGTGTGTCCTTGACTCATGCTAATGGTCCATACAAAGATCAGCCAGATAAACAGAAGTGTCCCCTACAATGGCACCAAATATTGAAAACTGGTTCTGCAGCAATCAAAAAAACTTTTTGGTTTTATAGGGACACTTTCTTAAAGCATTTAAGAGATTACGCTTTCATGTCAGAGGGCTGAGGCAACAATATATCCCTTCCTGCTAAGGGCTGGTCAACACAGACTGGGTTTCCATTATTTACATGAATTTACATAATTTCCAGACCAAGAATCATTTGATGTAATGATAAATGATTAAAATTAGATAAGCTGAAGCAAAATTGCAGTTCAGTTCGTGGTCATTCCTGAGCAGATAGAGGCAGAATTTATTGTATTTTAAATATTTGCTTCAAATTATTCCCATAGCTCTCTTCAGTGTGTGCTGTGTTTCCTATCTGTCCTTGGTATCCAACACTTCCAGACAGATCCATTCCAGTGCAGAGAACAAGGCTGCTTATGGCTCTTTTTAATTAAGTGAATCCTGTGAGCACGTGTTGGTAAATTTTCGCTTTAAATGTACCGTGGCAAGGTTTGACTTCTGGAGGTGGAATGCAGTCCTGCTTTGCTTCTGTCCCACTCGGAGTAGGTTAATGCTCCAGAGGCCTCTCCGCTTAGATCTCCCTTCGTTACCAAAGCCCTGCCTCTGGTGTGAAGTGATGGATGCCTGGAAATGAACTGTGCGGGGATTTATTCCGGGAGAGGAGATAAAAATAATTCGGCATGTTTCTCTTTGTCATGAAACGTTGAACATTTACGTGAATTATGAGCAGCCAATACGTCTTGTTCTCAAGAGAGTCAGGTAGGAAAAGAGTTTATAGCTGGCAAGATAAGCCTTCCCCAGAAGTTGTTGTTGACACACGCATCCAGAAATAACCCAGAGTTTTCAAAGGCTAGGGGGCTGTCCAGTGATTTAGAAAAAAAAAAATAAAAAAAATTTGCTAGGATGTGAAATCCAAACAAGAAAAGCTGGCGCTTTTTCAGCACAGCTAGACTGAGAAGGAAAGAGAAAGGAACAGGAAGGGCCATTATAAAATAGTGCCATTGGAATTAAATAGATAACTCGTGAGGCGGGGAATTTTCCCAGATAGGGTTTGGCTGCCTGCCTGCTCTAGTTAAGCACTTTCTGATGGTAAGGTGACAGCAGAGAGAAACTGGGACTTTCAAAGAAACTTTATCTCTAGTTGTTCCAGTCTTATTCTCTAATTGGCCCGGACTCTGGGCCATTAAAGGAGCTGACAGATGCTACAGGACTAAGAGTATTAGTAACTAATGCAGTTAATGATCTTGAATAGGCTTATTACATGAGAGATGAATTCTCCTTTATTTCACCGGAATGTAAAGGAACCTTGCCATAGGCATTAATTGCATTTAATTCCATGTTAGGGCTTATTCATCCTACCAACATCTTGGATAACAGCCCAAGAGTAAATGTGATTCTCTCTGGAAGTGTTTCTTCTGATGAAGTACTTTAGATACACAAAACTGAAAACACTTTTACAACACTCCTTTAAGAATTTTTTTTTAAAAAAAAACATTAAAATAATCTGCTTTCGTGAGTGTAGAAATTGGCTAGCAAAAACATGTAAGAGTACAGATGGGTGCAATATTTTTATTTTTGCTTCAGATGATACCATATGCCAAGCCTTAGGAGGCACTCAGTTGCCAACAAGGTACAAATAGAGAGTTGCAAAAGGTGAAACTGAAGGTTGTCTCCTTGCCGTGTTTTCACACAGCATGCCCCAGTGAAATTTCAGCCTGTCCTGAGGGAAATAGCAACTTCTTAGCTCAGAAATTCTAGTTTCACTTTTTGTCACAGCATTTTCTCTTGAATTGCCTTCTCTGTCATCCCTCAAGATAACTGTGGCTGAGGTGCCCCGTTCTAGCTGAGGGAACAAGTGGGCAACATTTTTGAAGGTGGGTAATGTCACTCACCGCTGGTGTTTGAGAAAAGAGCAGGAGGCTGGGAATTCAGAAGGAGCTTAAGGACCTTCATTGTCTTTTCAGACCTCATCTCCTGTCGATTAGTAGTCACGCAATTAGCTATCATAAGATATTCACTTCTGATATCAAGCCCATAGGCAGCATAGATTGTGCCATATCCCAAAGCAGCCTCCGAGCTGTCAGCATGGAAACACTGTTCTGAAAATCGAGGGGGTCGGACGATCTCTTTTGGGGCCAGCATCCTTATTCAGCTTTCCCACAAGAGAACCTACAGACAGCTGAGCTATTTCCGTAACGCTTACCTCCATCTTGCCAGCATTCACCTACCTTTGTCATTTCATGGGGTTTGCTTGTAGCTGTTTCCCACGGCTGTGATGATGATGGCAGGGCTTGAGAAGGCAGCTAGCCTACAATTTAGTGCACCTTGGCCAGCCGCATGTGGCCTTTAAAAACAAAACCAAACTTGTGAACTGCTTCAGCCCCCCCACACTCCTTCTACATTTTTTTACAATGATTTCACATGCCTCAAACTGGGTCCTCAGCCGGTGTAAACCAGTGTGGCTCCACTGGCACCAGTAGAGCTGTACTGATTTACACGAGCTGTGGATCTGCCAGGCTTTGACAGCAATACTGGAGTGCTTCAGTCACTGTGCACCAAACAGGGTGATTTAAAAGGTTGTTACATCACTGAGTACTTTTCCCTATGGATTCCAAACCTAGTGTGCGTGGATCCTGATTTCTGCTCCTACTTGTTTCGGGATGTCACTTAGATACTGAGCCCCTTCGCCATCAGGAGAGGCTGCCAACGCCTGTCATAGCTGAGTTTCTGACATGCCAATCTACATACAGGTCTGTGAATAAGGCTGGCGGGGAGTGAGACTTCCATTTTGGGAAGAATTGTGAGGGTTTAATACTTGTTTCCATTTGCTTTTTGTGAAAATACAAATATGACTCACCTTCAGAAAATAAAACCCTAAAAAACTGTGCTGCAAGCCCTAGGTGAGGGGTCCCTAAGTCAGGCAGGGAGTCAGACGTTTCCAGTGAGGATCCCTGTGCCCCGTGCAAGTGCTGCAACTGCTGCTAGTGCAGGGCAGGGAGCAGAGCTGCGGCTGGCCTGACAAGCGTTTTCTAATAGTGATACATTTTTGATTAGAGGTGTCTTTGTTTTATTGTGGGGTTTTTTTTGTTGTTTTTTTGTTTGGTTGGTTGGGGGTTTTTTGTTTGTTTTTTGTTTTGTTTTTTTTTTTTCCTAATAAGTTAGTTTAGTTTGCTTTTTTAAAGGCTTTATTAAAAAAACTAACCTAACCAAAGAAACCAACACATTCTAGTTTCCAGCTTCCCAGGTCGGGGAAAGTGCAAAAATATCAAAAATGCATGACAAGGCTCAAACAGTTTATTAAACATAAAGCAATCTCATCCTAGATTCTGTTTTACCTCAAGCCACGACAAACATTCAACTTCCATGTTTCTACTTTGAATTGACAACTCTTATTTTCAAATAGGTTTGAGCTATATTAGATCATTAATTAATAGTTAGTTTTTGTAGCAAACTAGTTTTCTGCTCCGTCTTCAATATTCACTCAGTTCACCGGAACTTTAATACTATGCTTCTGCAATTTATTGACAGGTTGTCTTTGGATAGACCTAGAATGGAAATAGAATACAGAAGTTAGAATTCTAAGTTAAAGAACTTTACCCTAAATTATTCCAGAAAGTGTTGAGAAGCACAAGACGAGTAGTGCTATTTGCTAAAATATGACTTATGAAAACTTGGGAAAATGTCAGGATGATGAGATGATCAGAGGGACCCAAGCTTTCCTAACTTTCTTGGCAATATCCCAACTATTAATTAGGAAGGATATGCTATTCACAGGGATATAATTCTGCAACTGGAGATAAAATATTTCCATGGTTTGTGATTTGAAAGCAGCGTGCAGGAAACCACATTAGGTGGTTGGACCGGCGCCACGGGGACGCAGCAATGTGGCGTTTTAGGACTGTCTGGTGCCAGTGACCAGAAGGACGCTGATGCTGAGCGCTCCCGTATGCAAGTTGGGGGATGGGGGACATTGATAAATGTCAGCCGCCACACTGAGCCCCACCGCGCACCGGGAGGGCGAGCTGCGTGCTGACCTTCTCCGGGTAACTCGTGCCAGCTGAAGGTGTAACATGCCATAGTTTTCCTGAAGCTCAGTGCTGCACCAGGCGGTCACAGTAGGTAGAGAGAAGGAATATTCCCTGTGAATTATTTTGTGGTATTTTGGTGCTACCCTCAGAACAAACCTGCCTGTAGCTGCGTGGCTTTGCTGGACAATTTGTTTCCAGAAAAGATGGAAGAATAATTGTGGTCACCCACAGAACCATTAGATGGTACACTTAATGCTCTTGCTGCTCGTTGTGGGTGTTTTCCTTGTTCAGTTCACCATAATTTAACAATTATTCATTCCAGCCATTTAAAGGCTGCCCAGACAATGGGCTTTCTGGTGGTATGAGCAATTACTGCATCTCCCCAGGCCCCACCATGGGCGGTGATGGGGAACCTTCCCAGGGGCTTCCAGCAGGAATTGGGCTGATTTGAGACAAAATGGCCATTCTCCGGGCTGATGTCACTGCTTACCCTCTGCAATATGTGGTACGAGTGATCGGCTCCTCTCCTGTTACCTGTTTATAACCTGCATTACTCTCAAGCTTAAAAATGCAAACCCAGAGAGAGAGACAAAGGCTGGGACCCTGCAGGTCCCTGCCTGCTGCTGGGATGAAATGCCGTAGGGAGCACAGGGAGACCGAATGGCTTGCTGTGGGGGGGCAGCCTTGCCAGGACCCGCAGGTGGGCTGATGCCCACGCTGGAAAACACGTTTTCCCCTGAACCGGTGTGAGCACACAGCTGAAGTGTGTCTTTCGTCAGCCGGCTGGCTGCATAGTCCCCCTTGGCTGGGGACCTGTCTGCTCCCAGCAAGGCCAGCAGGTCCCCTCTGTAGAGATGGGAGCAGAGGCAGGCGTGGATGTCTTGGGTCTTCATTGCAGTTGTCAGAGCTTTATGAATACATGCTATTTGTTCCTTGAAACTTACAGCATCTCTTATGTTAAAGTGTGCCAAAATGCTTCCCAGCCTCTTTTAGAAAATAAAAGGAGAAAGAAGAAAAACCACCCCAAAACATCCTGCTCCTGCTCCTGCTCCTGCTCCTGTTGAGGGTGCTGGTGTTTTGGCACAGCAGCGTAAGAGGAAATGTTAATAATGCCCGAAGGTGGTACCCAAATGAGTAGCGCCGGGAGGTGCACAGGCAGCATAGACCAGACCCACAGCAAGACTCGAGCTGTCTAAGTGCTGCTGGAGGTGACGGCTACGGCAGCAAACAAAACCGGACCGGTGCTTGTTTCCCTGTGCCCAGGGTACGACTTCTGCTTGCCCAGCTTAACTTTCTTCCCTGCGCCCTTGCAAAACAGGGTTGCCTTGTTTCTGCTGTGTCCTGGGAGAGTCCCTGGATGGTTCTTTTCCCATCAGCAGGGGCTGGCAGGCCACAGCTGGCCAGGGCATGGGCAACCGACAGTGACCTTGAGTAGAGAGCCCCACAGGCAGTGCCGGGGGCCAGGTCTTCTTGGGCAGGAGCAGCCTCTGATTCCCAAGTCACTTGTCACTGCTAATGGGAAAAAAAAAGTGTCCAAGCAAAATGCCCTCACCGGTGGTCCCTGTGTGACCTGCGTTTGACTTTAAAGTCCTGGAAAATGAGGGAACAACCCCGTGAACTGGTTAATATTCTCACTCGGGTTTGTTTGTTGCAACCCTGATGTCGTGGTTTGGGTTGCTGCTTTACATTAGGTACTTTTTTTAGACTAAGTAGAATAATTTCGAACTCCCTTTTGGAGGTGGTGACCCTCACAGTGGCCACAGGCTGTCGTGCTTGCCCATGACCTCTCTTTCGTCTGCCTGGCCCTGGGTTTTTTTGTGCAAGGCAACAGGCTTGGGGTTCAGAGGTGCCTCACGGCAGCCATACCATTCAGTTAACAGCAGTGGCTGCAAAGTGCACTGATAAAGCAGAGCAGATGTTAAAGTGCAAACACTGTTTCTGGACATGCGTGCACAGCTTTCCCCAACGTGGCCTTGCGGGGCAGAATTGCTGTCAATGCAGTGACATTGTGCTGACTGGAGAAACTCTCCTGTAATCAGTTAGCTGAGAAATGCCATCAGTTCTTTATCACTTGAATGCTTTTCATCAGCATCTTCTGCTGGATATTCCCTTTTATTTGTACATAAATTACCTCCAAAAATAACCTGGCATGAACACAATGCCCACTTTTTCCGGTCTCCAAACTTCTCTTCAAGAAAAAAAACCCCTATTCTGGAGCACAACGATGTGCTGTGCACAAATTTGTGTAATGCATATTCTCAGCTTAGCGCAAGGAGCAACCTTCTTCCACGGGGTTAAGGCACAGCAAACTGGACGTGTGATGAATGGCTGGGGGATATTGTTAACACGTGTGTCTGGCATATGGGAAAGAACAGATGAAATATCAGACTTGTATTTTCCAGTCATTTTCATCCTACATCAAAACAAACTTTTCCTTATGTAAACGGAGATAATTAGTTAATCCATATATGGCCAGTATCTGCTTTGCTACAAAATCAAACCCTGTCCTGCATTCAGGATATTTTTCCTGGGACAGAAACAACAACAGAAGTGATATATTCAAGTCTCATGAAATGGACTGTAACATTTGGCGATGTGTGCAGGTCTTGGAATATGTGTTTTACTAAAACTAAGCTGTGCTGAATATAACTCTTTGAATTCCCAATCTCACACACATTCAAATAAAAATAAACAGCAGAGTGTTTATTGAGCAACTGTCTTTGCCCCTCAACTCAAAGGAGGCATTGTGCTGTCCACCTGCAGATCTTCTTAACTTTCCTCCTGCTTTCTCCTCTTTTGTAGTGATGAAAGCTTTCCCACTTGAAAGGACAAAAAGGCATTTATTGTTTTTACACTGAATTGCAGACCTTCATATGCGGAATTTCCAGGCAATATAGTTAAGATACAGAAGGCATTCAATTTTAAAAATAAATAGCAGCCCCCTGCCTTTAACACAACAGAGTAATCTCAGAAAAGCTGAAGGAGGAAATCGCTCGGTACCTCTACCCTTTGGTGTCTAGTTCCTATGCAAATACGTGATGCTGCGTGGTAACACCGTGGTGTAACACTTCTTGCCCACACTGCGTGGTTGTGTGCACCACCTGCTATCGTAATGTATTGCTCACACACAAACCTTATTATCCGTATGTTCATCAAGTCTGAGATGCAGCAACATTGTATGGAACTCATATGGTTCTTGATGCTTCGGTAAAGTAACCAGGGGATTACTCAGCTGTACTTTAGCAGCTGCGATGGTTTAATATAACTCTTTCATTTAAACTCTCCCTCCTCTGTTGCTCTGTTTGTAGTAGAAACAGTGACAACTTTGAAAGGCTTAGAGTAAGTCTGTTAAAGGACTTGCAGAAATGCAGGGTCCAAGTGAGCTCATTGCTGTTCCTGCTTGATCTCGGGTTGCCACTGGCGCGGAGGGATGCTGAGGGTTTGCTACTGGCCTGTGGGTGGTATGTATGCTTAGCCAGGCAGTCGCTGGGGTAATGCAAAATTCAGTGAGTCATATAAGCTACTTGTTAAGAAGATCTGAAGTCTTTCAAGCTTCTCTGGCTCATTAAAATCCAAACTGAATGGGAAGGACTCAGACCTGACAGCTCAATGAGTCGTATGAACTCTTACGACATTTATTTTGATACTGTAAAAACTACGTCCAAAAAGTGATGCCGAATCTCAATCTAGAACTGTTTGGGAATATTTGTCCTAATTTCATCTCAGTAACCACTAAAATAAAAAAGTAAATGAAACTTGTCCTCCTGCCATAGTACCGCCTGCATGTCCCTCTCTTGGCCAGCAGTCTGGACACAAACCACATATGTTAACTTAAGTCTTATCTACGGGATTGAAAAGTCTGCTGTTCATCTAACTTTTTTTTTTCTTTTAATAGGTGTTAATGTTTCTGGATACACTTTAAAGGATACTTTACAGATGTGTATGGAAAGTACTCACCAGTAATGTATTGTAAACTAGGCATGCACTGCAAATTGCACAATACATCACTGCTATTACTAAGCCCTGATAAAATGACTACTTCTGTGATAAATGTGTTCTAGCCCTTTCATATGTTACTTGAGTAAATGATAAAAGCTGCAGTTAAATTTTAATAGGGTATGTTTACAAAGGCATTTTTTAACTAATGCCAAAATATACAATCTGTAGTCTGTATTTTTATACACCCCAAGGTGGAGTCTAGGTTATTTTTATGGTAAACATATGGAAACTTGTTTTACTTACTATTTTTTTCCAAATAAAGTCTTTTTCATTAGACTGGGCCTTTTTGTTGATGTATTCAGGCTGTTGCAAGAATTGGGAATGATGGATGTATCATGACTAAGTTTCTCCCCCTTTTTTGGGAGGATAAAGGGCTGGCATACATTCACGGCTTCGCTTCAGTTAAAAACAAACAGTGTACAAGAAAAAAAAGAAAATCTGGGCATAGGGCTAATGATCTGAATCTGATGAGCTTTTTCATGGAAAAGCCATTGTAACCTCCTGGAGAACTTCTGAATCTTTGTCCCAAAATAAAAATGTCAGGTCCTTTTCTAGGAGCATTGTAATGGGATAATATAATCTCTGCACACTATTCCTGTAGCTCTTTTTTTTTTTTTGATCCTTGTACAAAAGGATCCACAGAAACGGTCCACAAAAATACCTTCTCCTGGGGTTTGAGCCAGCGCTTATTTCAGCCAAGGGAGGTCTTTCTTCGACTTCAGTAGACTGGATCAGGACTGAACTCCTGCAAAAGCAAAACCCTTTGAAACTCTCTGTAGCTGTAGAGACGGGAAGAGCTGTTCCATGGAAATGGGGAAAAGGGTTCACTGACAAGTGAATGATTGTATTAGAGGCTTTGGCACTCACTAAAGCTCTCTCAGCTGTCTCAGACCCCAGTGAGGCAGCAGCACCTGAAGTAGACACCTACGTTAAGCAGTTTCTAACCCTGTCTCAGTATCTTGACAGTCCTTACAGAGTGTGTGGAAACCTTTTGTTCTCTGCCTGATGCTTAACCCACTACATGCACAGTTTATCATAATAGTAATAGTACTAGTTCATAGCTGAGTGAATTAGTTCACAGGAGATGCCGTTAAGTAAGAAGAAAGTGTTGTCTGTCCTAAATGCCATAAAATGTTACAGCTCAGTCCTGGCTAATAACTGTGGTGATGGATGAACGTTAATACACAGGTACAAGCACTGGGATTTATTTATAGCTTAATCCCATGCCTTGTGCGGGTCACTTCTTTTGCACCAGGGAGACATCTGGCTGCTGGGTTTTACAGCTGTGCTCTCTGTTCCTTTCTTATTTTGAGGGACAGTCCCCTGTGCCAGCCCTGTACTGAGGCTCTGGAGCCACAAGACCCTACGTATTTTCCTGGTTTTCCTGTTTGTGACAACAGAGCCCGCTGTGGGATGTAGCAGACCTCCAGACCCAGCCACAGTCAAACCGAGTCTAACCGGCCCCTTCCCTTTCTGTGGCTGTGAGCTTCTGCACTTGTGGGCACGTGCTTTCCTCCACACATGGGCATAGTCCCAGTGCAGGTAGCACCACGACTCACACATGCAATTAAACAAGTATGTGCGTGCTTGTAGGGTTGAGGCCAAAAATCAGATCATACTGGCTTAGCAAGGGCCAAATTTGACCAGCGGTTTTACCAACCCTGTGACATCACATTTGCTTGACCTACCGTGAGTAATGTAATTGCAACCTGGGATGAGCAAGACATGAAAAATAGGGTACGAGAAGAAACAAATTACAAGGTAGCAACATGATAGAAAAGTTAACTTTGAAGGCAGGTCCAGCAGAAGTGAAGTCCAGAGATCTGGGGAGATGCTTGCAAGTGGTCATTTTTGAGAAGAGGAGTGGAGTGACCCAGATGGGTTTCATTTCACTTAACATCAGCAGTCACTGAGTGAGCTGCTCACACCAAGCTCCTCCTGCCAGGCACGGGGAGAAACGAGTACCTCCGAGGGACTGGGCATCGTACCAGTCCTAGATGACTATTGATTTTAGGGAGAGTCTGGGGTGCAAAGCTAAGACTAGACCCTTCTTAGATGATGAAATGGTTTAGGTGAGATAAATTCCATACAAAATCATGTAACACAGGAGGGAGGCAGCAGCTGGGACTAAGATCTGAATCAAAGGTTACTGGAGCTCCTTGAACCAAAGGTGCTTGGGACTGGTCTCCAGAGGTGCAGGGGGAGAAGTGAAGGGGGAATAAAAAAGGCCATATTTAAGATAGCAGTTAGTTACGTTACGCCAGGGGTTGCTTTGTGCAGGGAGGAGGATGGTGGTCATCTGCCTGTGTGGGAGCTGGTCTCCTGGAGAAGGAAGTAATGGCCACAAACTTGAACACAGGAAGTTCCATCTGAACATGAGGAGGAATTTCTTTACTTTGAGGGTGGCAGAGCACTGGAACAGGCTGCCCAGAGAGGTGGTGGAGTCTCCGACTCTGGAGACATTGAAAACCTGCCTGGACGCCACCCTGTGCAACCTGCTCTAGGTGAACCTGCTCTGGCAAGGGGTTGGACTAGATGATCTCCAGAGGTTCCTTCCAACCCCTGAGATTCTGTGATTCTGTGAGGTTGCAACAGCAGCGAGGAGACATGGTGGCCTGGAAGGAGGAGGTTTTGGGACCAAGAAAGGTGGAGTGGAGATAGCATCTTGCCTGGTTAAACTGTAGGGATGAGTGGGGAGGTGGATGTGTATCTCTGGGGAAAAAGAATCCAACCTCAGGGCTCAGGGGTCAGCAGTGCCAATGCAGAGGCACCAGCCACAGAGGTTATTGGAGAACCTGAGTGAGAGGGAGGATGGAACAAAGTCCCAGCTGTGTGCTGGGGTGAGGGGAGATGTTAAGCTGGAGGGAGACTGCTGGGCAGGGCTTATTCCTTCCCCAGGCAGGACAAGGGTGCCTACAGGTATCCCATAATAAAGATCCTCTTCAGGAGCTGGTAGACTGGCAGATCACACTCACTAACTACATCCTAGAAACCACCTGGTTCCTGAACGTGCATGAGGGGGGAATCCATTGAGAGGATTCACAAAGACATCCAAGAGGTTGAAAATTTGTCAGTTTGGGACCAAGAGTCTGGAATTATTTGTTCTGCCCACAAGTGAAACAAAAACCAAACGCCTTCCCTCCTCATCATAGAGGAGAGTGGGCTGACAGACATGTTGCATCCTTCTTTCACCTATGCCACCATCACTTCAGATGATTTCGTACTCGCTAGGGCAGGACTTCCCAGAGCTTCCTTTTAGAATGGATATCAGGGGTGGAAGGGGGACTACTGGAGCCATTAGCAAGAATACACATCCCAAAAGGCAAGGGAAGCCCCCAGGCCACTCTCCCCTGCCCCACCATCAGAAGACAGGTATTTTTATGAATACCTGGCCAATTACATTAAGTTTAGGTGGGGATGGGATGGACCTGGCCAGAGAAGAGTTCAGAAGTTGTGACGACACTGGGGAAAGTATGTAAAAGAAGATGAGGATTCAGGCACAAATCACTGTTTTTATTACATCTATTGAATATGTGGCAGTATTTCAGAATATGTATTACATGAACAAAAAAACAGGGGTTTGTTATATATACTTGTGAATTAACCTTTTTTCATGAATGTATAAATAATGCTCTGGTAACCAGGGATAGGTCTGAAGTTGTGGAACCCATAACTGAACCTGTGGAAATGCTACAGCTTCAGAGGATCTCCACTTCACTCACCTTGACAAAGTGTAGCATCGAGTCCTGAAAGAACTGAGCTGGAGAAAGTTACCTGTCCTGGTATCTTGGTGAATATATAAGCAAAGTAAGTTGTCCCAAAGAGACTGAAAGGCACAGGCTGAGAGTCACTGTGAGTGAGCTTGATGTGACTCTGGGATGCCTCCCTTTACAAAGATGATATCACGCAAGTGGGATGGTTTGGTGCAACTCCCACTGGTTAGTTCTTCATTAGCAACCATTACACACCTGATAAAAACATTTTATACCATCTGTAGCAGGATGTGGCCTTAAGTGTCACTGAATGAGGCAGCTTACATGGACACCCCTGTGTAGTGGAAGTTTTGTAGGCACGTGCTCTGAAAAAATGTTGCAATCTCGGTCCACCCATTACTCATAGGCAGCACTGATGGGATATCAAACACGATGAAGCCACAGTACCGCTCAATATGTTGAAAGAGGTGTTGTGATGAGCAACACAGTTTTTAGTTGGCTGTGTAAATGTAAGCATAGTCGTTAGATCTGGGGAGGGGAGTATAGCCAAACCAAAGTTGTGTGCATAGTCCCAGGAAGATGCTTGCCCTGGAAATTAGAGTAATGTGGAATTAAAACAGCTGTAGGCGATGGTCCCTCTTGGCATTGTGTCAGGCTCCAGGGGACCAAGTGAAGGCTCAGGACATCATTGTGCTAGCAGTAGGGCAAGCGTGGATGAGGATGGGGTAGCTGGTGGTAGTTTTCCTAGCTAGTGTGAAAGATGTTTGTACCTGGTGGCTGGTACCCAAACTCAGATGACCTAGCCAGAAAGGGAAGACTTAAAGCAACAGAATTTTTGCTAAATAGTATCTATACTTTTGTTTTTGAGCTAACAAATGGGCTTTGTGTTATTTTGAAGATTACTGCAGTGACACTGAGTGATGAAGATCCATCCCTGTAACCTCTAAAATGTACCTGTGGCACACCGGTCTTCTAACCACTGGTTAAGTCCCCAAAACGCAAACTGTGTTACATGTTGCGGGCAGATTCCTAGCAGGTGTCAGTCTTTCAGTGGACAGATGACGCATCAAAACAGTGCAGTGAAGATACCAGATCAAGCTACTGCTCTTCAGTGTGGTGCTTCCAGGACCAGATACTACTGTCTGTTGAAGCTTCAGTCCCAGGGATGTGACCTTCTGAAATTGCAGAGTGGCCATTGACTTAGTCAAGCTCAGGACTGGACTTTGCATATTCCTGCATTCCCATGGGCTGCGGTACATGTGTGGCAGCTCCAGTTAAAAATTGTTTCCACAGGTGCCAGCCATTCATGCTTTTTTGCTCTGGAGGCTGTCAGGTTAGTCTTCGGCATGTTGGCTGGGATGCCAGGTACAACATAAACTCTTGCAAATTCTCTTGGATCTTGCAAAAGTATATTTCTTTTTCTCTCTTTTTTCTTTTTTTCCCCTGCAGTACTCAGTTCCCAGTTATAGGAAGAAATTTCATGTGTGTATGTGTCTGTGGGGGGTGGGTTATACATACAGTAAAGTTTCTGGTCTTCATGAGGTCAGAGAAAAATGGGAAGTGTGCACCCAGAAGACCAGAAAAACAGAAGGCAAATAAAAGGAACATTATGTTAACATGAAAATTAAAAGGTTCTTGAAAGAAAAAAATGTTTTTATTTTGGAGCTTTCCAGTACATGGGGTTTTTTTTAAGCTTGCAATTGACCATAATGGTCTTGTCTAATGTAAAATTGAGTGATACAGGCCTTTTTCTGTTGTTTTTCCTTCTGAGTGACGAGAAGCAGTTTCCAGTAAATGAACAGCAATCAACTGCTGAATCATCACTGTAGAGCAGAGGTTTCAAAACCTGAGCCAGATAATTGTGTGAGTGCTGTTGGCACCGTGTTCCTCCTCTCTGATTGACGGAGCCAACCTTGGGCTCACCTTACCCGGGCACGTCGTTTCCTTGGCTTCGGGATTGCTCTGGCGAGTGAAGGCTGCCAGAGCCAGCTCAGGAGGCGAGGAATGAGGGACTTGTAGGTATTTGTCAGCCCTTTCGGTGAGGCAGTTCAGCTAATGTTCCCCTCACTTGGCAGCCTTTCCTTCCATATGCCGAAAATATTTACTCTACAAAGAGGAGAACTTGAGGCTGGGTTTGGTGCCTGCTGGCTCTGCAGCCAAAAAAACAGACCTTGATTTCAGTCGTGTGTTCCTAAAATGTGCAAAATATGTGACTAACAGAGAAATAATAATACCTAATACAAAACATGTGCATTCAAGCCTTTTCCTTTACGCTCACCTGTTTTTGGACAAGAGAGAGATTCATCCTGCTTGACCTTAGACAGTTACATTGTGTCTCCAGTTTGACTGCTCACCAGGCTGCCTTCATAGGCAATGGAAGGAGAAAATATCCTCCGAGAGCAAGATTCAGCCCATCCTATTGCGAGCGCCTAGAACAGAGCAGAGGAGCTGGCTGCAGAGGGGATTTATGTCCACACTGACTCACACCTGATGGGCATCTAAAGTCTGGTGAGAGGAATCCCATTGTCAGCCGCTGGGAAACAAGTCAACCTGGAAACATCTTCCCACCCGCCTTGCCTGGGTGGGAGCTGTGGAAGCCACAAGCTGGCATGCTGTGGCCTTCTGAAGACCAAGGGAATGACAGCAGAAGCTCCTGAGCTGTGTTCAGAGGACCTATGCGTGCCTTGCTTTGCTTTTGTCACCTGTGTGTGTGGCCAGCATGGTCTGCTCACCAGTACTGTCACCAGACCTCTTGCTCAGCAGCTGCTCAGTCGTGGCTATGGGCTTTTCCAATAGGTGTGAAATGGCCTTGTGCTGCCAGCGCATTGCTCGTGCCGGCCTGCAGCGAGCAGGGATTGACGTCCTGTGCTTGGTTTGATGGATTGGTCACACAACTTGTACCAGCAGCTGTAAGAAATGCCTGGGAAGTGGCATCAAAAACCATCTACCAATGTTCCCTTGTCAGGCTTAGCTGGATAATGTTTTGCTGAATCCAGGATCTACCTCTGTCTGTTAAAAGATAATTTTACTATAGCAACAGTGAAATGCATTTTTATGCAGGTCCCTTTTCCAGCGTCGTCAGTGGGCAGAACACTGTACCTGCTGTCAGAAAGACCAGATTTCCTTGTTTTTATTTGTCTTCAAGGGCTGTAGTAGGGAGGTCAGAAATGTGACTCAGGAAAGGAATTTTCCCTTAGAAAGTCTCCTTAAGTGGAATTTCAAGGTGTATTTATTTATTTGTTATGATGACTTGTTACCTTTACTCAATCTCCTTTAAAAGTTAGTTTTTGTAAGTTGTTATCCACCTACAGGACCTGCATGATTGGTTTAGATTCAAACTGTAGCATGCTGTACACACCTGTGACTAAGCAGCAACTGATTTTCGTAACTAATTTTTCTGTGCATTTCCTCGAGAAGACTGAATGAAAAGGAAAAGAACTGATAAAAATGAGACAGACACTTTGTAACTTCCAACAGTTTGGATTCCTTGAGATTTCACCAGAAGCAGTGTCGGAACATAAAAATAAAGAAGGATGTTGCAATAGCCCAAGTTTAAAATGGTAAGATAAAATAGGGATTTCCAGTTGTGGTAGCAAGCAAAGTAAGAAATAATAATAGTTCCAACATACAACTATGGACAGATTGACCTAAAAAGCCAGGGAATGTAGAAAGAAAAATGATGTGAGTAGGGTGACTCCAAAACTTATGGCCTAAGCAGCAATACTAGGGAGAGAAACACTTAGGATACAAGGCGCATGAGAGAAGCACAACGAAATGGCTTTGGCTACAGGGCAATGGGTTGGTCAGCACGTGAGGGTTGTGCAAGACATGAAACGTCTAAGAGATGGCAGTGATAGGAGAAACACACCAGTACCACAACTTGCTGCTGTGAGTGATGGAGGAAGGAGCTCAACTGATCATGTCCTCTCCTGTCAGAATTTGAGATTTTGATAACTTTTCCCTGGAAATTTTTTTTTGCTTGTGAACTGGGGTGTTTTTCAAGCTCACCTGTTTAACATAGAGGAAAAGTGGGCAAACTTCATACTGCCAAATTAGAGACTCCATTTACCCTCCACTGCTTTGTTTGGCAGAGGTGAGGCATAGATTAATGGATGAGGACATGAATGGCAAAAATTCAGTGGGACTTATGTGTCAGAACAACATACCTAGACTTTTTACTGATTGCAGAAAGTTTGAATTCTTTTTATTATGAAAAAAACCCCAAAAAACAGCAAAACCCCCAAAACAAAAAAAACCCCAGGGGCTGGGAATATTGTGGCAGAGGTTAGAGACAGCGAGATGACAGCTGTACTGGTGTTGGTGTCTTTTGTACATGGGATGTGATGTCAATAGGAAAACGAGGTGAAGCTATTAGACTACAGGAAGGATAGGTGATGGAGATAAGTGAGGATTTAAAGCATGCGCTGGAGATGACCTCTGCCTTCAGTAATGCCTCACGAACCAAACATGTGTGTTTAGACAGACGTGACACCATGTACGTTGAGAGGGAAAAATACATATCTGTGAGGGGTGTTGTATGCAATTTCCATGAATTGCAGCAGCAGCCTTACTCATGAACATCATTGACAGGGACGAATAAAGTAATCTTAATGAGCGAAAAAGCCAGCAGGCAGTTCACCACGCCCTTGGAGGCATGTGGCTGCCTTGCTTCACAGGGGAGGAGCATCCCAGGATTGCAGTTTCCATTTCAGTGGCACAAGATCCATACTAAGTGGGGAAGGGTTGTGGGTTTGGCATGAAAGAGCATGTGTTAATGTGGCAAGGAAGGCAGCTGGGTGTCTCTGGGGGTGTGTGTGGACCTCTCCCTTGCTGCAGCAGGGAGGGGGTGAGGGTTGGGAGGTCTGGCACGCAGGGCCGTGTGATCATGTACGCTGGAAGGGACCTCTGGGGTCCTCTGGTCAACCTCCACCCCCCTGCCTGGAGCAGGGCCCTGTGGTGTAACAGCAGGGTCAAATAACATGCAGGCACTCCTTGTAGCAGGATTAGGGATAAACCCTGTGATGCAGACTGTATTTGGCTGACCCTTTTGCACTGGCATTTAAGAACCCTGAAATCCAGATGGGGACCTCCTCAGCAGTACCTGTGGGCCATGGGTCATCCCCTCCTGAAAGGCCCCACCCCATCTCCAGCCAACAGTGCTGGCTGCCCACCTCCTACCACTGCCACTAGCAGATTTGAGACCAGCACTGGCCTCTGGCTGGTTGACCCAGGACTGTCCCTGGTGATTGCCCCACCACCTGCCCTCCTCCGTCTGCCCCCTTTGTGCCTGTTGGCCTGCAGGAAGGGGCTGGGGTCCTCCTACCCATCATCTCAGCCCCAGCTAAGGAGCAGGCTGGGAGGGACAAGGTCTCCATGTGCCATCTGGTTTCATTATATTAGACTGGTCTCTCTGTGTGAGGTCCTCAACACCCACCACAGGGGCTGGTGCACATCGTTCAGAAAGCTGTTGCAGTCAGCCTGAAATTGGGGAGAGGTGCAGTTTTGTTTGTGCATTTTTGTTCCCCAAGCCTTTGGGTGAGCCCAGGCCACATCATCTCTGCAGCCACTGGAGAAACAGATTTATTTTTCTTTTCCCTGTGCTTTCTTTTTGTTTTAAGCAAAATCTTGTGTTCTTCTGCTTCCCCATAATTCTAGGACTCGGGGCTTTATGGTAGCCATTGTAGGTCTGGGAACTCACGGTAAGATCAAACTGTAAAAAATAAAGGCAATTCCAGATACTTTTCCACTCTGAGCACTGCAGAGCCCTTTCTAAACAGTCTTTGTTAAAATATGGTCTCCCTTGTCACCACAGAAATTCAGATATATTTCCCGACTCATCTGGCAAACACTGTTTACATCTCCCAATGTTTTGAAAGGAATGGCAATTAACAAAGCTATTTATGTTCCTAAGTAAATTTTAAAAAGCTATGTCATAACATATTTGTTGTATCAGCATCATCTGCTTAGTCCAGATTTTTGAATAGCATTTGCTGGGAGTTTATTTTGAAAGATCTCCAGAAGATGTGACGGTGCCGTCCAGCAGTGCAGAAGACCTTTCTTCCCCGGTGCGACGGCAGCGGGCTGAGGCAATTCTGCCCTCTTCTTCATTAAATCACCTTTATCTGATCTGCCCACACTTGCAAATGCCTCAAGTGCCTTTTCAACCCTATCTGAATGGAGATAAACTGCTCCTGGGTGGAGTGCTCCTAGGAAGAGCGAACTTCCTCAGCTCTGGAGATGGCTGAAATATATAATCTTTGAAAATTAAAGTCTCTAATTACCTCGCAGGGAGCTGCGCATGTGGGAGCACTCCCTGCCATGGCACAGGGGTGGAGGAGAGCCAGCAGCGCATTCGCAGGGATGTCTCCTCCCTGGGTTTTGGTCTGGGTGCCCATACAAGGGCCAAGACTTAGGGAAAAGGAGGGAACCACAATGTTTCATAGGAAAACAGTGGAATTCACCTGGAAAAGGCAACATAATTTTTAATTTTTTTCACCACATTCCCTTGCTAGAAGGCCATAGGGATGTGGTGGTTGCAACATTGAAACTGCACCATCCAAGCTAATGGGAAAGGTACGGCTCTTCTGGTTTTCTCCATTGGCTCACCTAAGCTGTGAACAAAAGGGTGGCACCCAAAACCTTCAGCAGCAAATACTGATCTCTGTCTTGGCAAGCCAGCTGGAGAGCTGACAACCCCACACTTGTTCCTCTCTCTGTGGTTTCCTTAACGTCCCACAGGGCAAGGCGGCAGTGGGCCCCATGCCACCAGGAGGGTCTCGCGGAGGCTCTTCCTCTCAGATGCCGTCTCAGGTGCATGTATTTGGGAGGCAATGGAGGTTGTTGTTGGCTTATTTTTAGTAGAAGCTCTCATTTGTCATCATTTAGGATGTGTTACTAAAGGTGAATGGGGCTTGCAAGCTGCCCAAGGTGGGCAAATTGTGGTGAGCTTCATGGGAGCCCTGGCACCCTTTGAACCTCCATTGAACCTGAAGTGCAAACCCACACTTTGGGAAGGTGGACGGTGAGGATGGATACACAAAACAAACAAACAGAGTCCCAACAAACTGCAGCAGTGCCCACACAGCATTAATCCTAGTGTGGCTCTTATGCAAAAATTTTTAAAAAATTAAAGATAAAACCCAGACCATGCAGGGTAATAGCACAACCATATCTGCGGGGCTTTGACCAGGACCGCGGGCACACTGGTATGCTTATTCATCAGGCAGCTATTCCTCAACAACCATCCTCCAGCTGACCGGCTCCAGCCCACCCACTTCCCTTACCCCAGACCAGCTCCCCAGCATCCCAGCAACCTTCTGATCCAGTTTTTTACCATCTAAAAAGCACCACCGCCGACAACCCACAGGCCGGGATTTGCTTTGGGTTCAGCGCTCCAGGTGCACGTGCCTGAGGAGAAGAAAGGGATTTCCATCTCAAAAAATCAGCGGAGGGGAAAAAAAACCCTTCACACTGCAAAGCAAGGCTGAAAGGAAAGCATCGCCTGTGCGGTGCTGTGGGTTATAACTCACCCTGGATGCCTGAAGGGGCAGGAGCAGCCAGAGCCAGGGTGCCCGTGGGTGGGCGCTGGGCACCTGCGCGTGCTGCTCCCGGCAAAGGGAGATCCCCCAGTGCCTCCTGGAAGCAGTTTCTCCCCAATTTAGGTGGTGAATTTAAAGCTGGCAACAAGAATGAGTGCTGGCTGCCTGGTTCTGGTGCAGGCATTGGCCAGTCAGCATTGCTCAGATGAAAGATGTTTTGCAGGAAGCCGAAAATGCCAAAAAAAGCAGTGTTTGGGTAAATCTTTGTATTTGCTTGCAGATTTTGTGGGTGTTTTTAAAGCCTCAAGAAGGTGCATATGGTCATTTTTACCTTAGAGCCAAGCTTACACCAGTCAGGATAAGAACCATCACATCACAAGGAGACCTGGTTTTGTGTTGTGCTGGACACATATTTTGCTCCCTCCATCTTTAGCTTAGTCTGTGAAAAAGGTAAACAAGCACCCAAATTGTGAAACTGTTTGTGCACAGATGTTTTCAACATTCACACTTTCCCCTCTTCCTCCCAAGTCTCCCTCCAACCCTTCTGGTGAGTCTTTTCCGATTCACCCAAGCTTATTTAAGGATGGGCTGTTTTCTCCCTGGAATAGCTGAAGCACAAAGGCCACTTCGCATTTTTTTCTTTTAAAGGGACATAGTGTCCATTCTTAGAGTGCCAAGAGTACTCGTTAAGGCGCTTGCTGGTTATGGCTTTCCAAGAAAAAAAATCACTTATGAGCTAAAATTAATCCTGGGAAATTTCAAACCAACAGGAACATCCTTGAGAAAGCCGAAGCATAAACAGGGGGTGAGAAAACAAACATTGCTTTGAACACTGCTGCTTGTGATGTTGCTCTGACAGAAGGAAATGGACTCAGACTTTAATGGATCAAAGGAGACAAAGGACTGGCTCAGCTTCACTCACCATACCCAGCAAGCTGTATATACTCAGTAACAGCTAGAAATAGACTATTTTTTTCTTCCTAGAAGTAAAAAGAACATCTCAACCAGCTATCATTTATAAACCATGGGACGTAACAGTTTCTGAATCACGGAGCAGGTTCTTTGTTGCAGATTAGGGTTAGCAGGTGGTTTCGTTGCGTGGCAGGTTTAGTACAATACTGTGGGACAGTGGACTGAAACTAATGCCATTTCAAATGTACATTTTGATAGTGCTAGGAGCACAGCAAGTGCATTTAAGGTTGTGCATGATGAAGGGACTGTATTTGTCTAAAAGGGCATCAGGCTAAGTTTTGTGGACTACAGTGCCGACACGTCTTCACAGATTTTTTATTTAAATACAAAGATATAAATATAATGTAATAGTGTAGCAAGTATATAATACAAGAGAAACATATATATCACCTAAGAAAAAAATGATAGTTTAAAAATGCAGCATAAGTTTGAACACCTTTTGTTCTGTAATTAAAGAGCATCACCATAAATACATTGTTTTTTTCCATATGTCTTCATCTAATTCAGTGCACAGCATGGCTGGTGGTCTTAGAAGATTCAAAGCTGATCTTTAAGAGTCAAGTCCAACTGTAATATTAATTTTACAGCTAGCACAGTCAAAACACCAACTGCTGCTAAACATGGTTGCACAAGCTCAAATTAAAGCACACGCTAATTTACCCAGAGCTATGCTGTATATCATGTTTTATACTGGTTATCGTCAACTACCCAGTTTGTCCAACACTTTAGATGTTATTACTTCAAGGAGGGGTTGCAGCTGCTCTGCGCCAAAATTGCCAGTTGTACTGGGTTGAGACAACCATTAAACTCCTGCAGACTGAAGCCAATTTCATTATGAATCATGGATTTTGTGGATTACCACATGCTTACTTAAAAGGACAAATAGCTTTGCTACTACAGGAATAACAGTCTCGGTGAGATCAAAAGCAAGAAGGAAAAAAAAATGCCTCCAGTCATGAAGAACGCTCAAAGCAAGTGGTGGCACAAGGATTATATATTACCCATGCATGTAGAGCAAAGCAAACTGTCATTAAATGTTCCCAGGAAGGCAGCTGAAGAGTGTTGGCAAACGCTTTTAGGCAGTGGAGATTTGGAGGCCAGCATTTTTTTTTTTTTTAAATGGGTGCTTTTGTTAAGCTCCTTACAGCAGCTAAAAGAAGATGTCAGGCTTGCCTTGGACTTTTATGAACATGTTTGAAAATCAGGGCAAGGGCTGATGATCTGGAGCTTAAGGACTTACGAACTCAGCATTGGATAGGAGCAGAAGGAGAGGGATGGGGTTTTGCTCTGGTTGACATTTCGGAAAAATCTAGATACTTACTGGTACTTAATCACCCTAACTTGGAGGTACAAGTCCTGTTTTAGAACTGCAAATATTGAAATCCTGCATACAACCCACCCCTGTGTATGTAGGAGAAGAAATTGAAGAAACAGCTATTTTGAACTAGTGGCAATATACCCTGAGTGAAGACCTATCTGATGTGTTCTCAGAAAGCCAGCTTCCTTTAGAAAAACACTATCTGTATAGTAGAGTGTCCCATATGTGCTACACACCTGGCTGCAGGGATAACCCTGCCTGCACAGTCTTCAGGAGCAACGCTGGAGTCTCAGGCAGAAGTTATTTTTCTTTCCAGGGCCTATTTTAAAAAGATTTAAAAAAAAAAAAAAGTCAAAGAGCAAAATAACAAGTGTGAAAATTTAGCCACAGGTTACTTGAAGGCATCCCTCAACTACAGTAGGCTTCCTGCCAGCTTCACGAGCTGCCCCATGCCAGAGCTGGTGGGCTCATGCCAGCTTCAGCCACAGCCCTTGTGCTGTGGGGACTCAGGGACACAGCCAGCATGGCCCTGCTTGCGCCCGTGCAGCCACTGCTCTGTCATCACCATCGCCTTCTCCAGGACCTCTCTTCATGTTCTTCAGGGCAACACCACTGCACAGAGACCAGAAGCTACTGCTTAGCCCACGGACTTTTTTCTTTCTGTGCTGTGGCACACTTCCCAAGTATTTAAGAACAGTACATGACAGAATAAGAGATGGGTGACTTCTCTTTTATTTCTTTTCCATCTTGAAGGAAGAAAGGTTTGAGATGCTTCTGAGGGTGCCCCCCTCAAGTCCAAGTTTCACTGTGGCTGCAGGGAGGTGCATGACTACATGTGCTGAAGGAGAACAAACCCCAGTAAGTGAGATGTGGCTTCAGTCCAGAAAGTGCCAGCTCTTTCATGTCTTTGGACCATATGTGTAAGCCACCTCCATGGGCTTCCTCTGAGAGCTTTGTTTCCCACCTTCATGAGCTGCCAGGCATGTAGCTGGCCATTGCTATTCATGTATGTGTAGAGAGAGCCTTTCAGGAGTTTTGGGTGGTGGGCTGGCACTGCACTGTGACCTGAAGGAGGGGAAGCAGGATGGTGCTTGGTGCTGCACTCATGGGCTGTGGGATAAGTGTGTAGCACAACTATTTTGGATTTTTAATTCTAACTTTGTTTCATGGCAGATATATCTGTTTTCATTAAGCTTGACCATTACAAATGTGTGGTCAGCAAATGAAAATGCTGGTGACTTTAAAACATGTCTCATTTTCAGGATGAAGCGAAGAGAAAAATCTACATATTTCTTACATGGGAGCTGGAGCTCCCCTCTGCCAAAGACCTGCAGAAGGAAACATGAGATGTCGCTGTTCAGCGTTGTGGGGAGAGAGAACCAAACTGTTCCCATGACTGTTGGCAGGGACAAGGAGGCCCCACACATGGCCAAATCATCGGTGCTAAGTAGTCCCAGGGATGTGGCTGTGTCTGCAATATGCATCTAGCAGGAGCCACACCAGGAAGAACTGCCCCGGTGACTGAGGAGTCATGGTGTGTGGTGCGGAGCCAGGCCACACTCGGCCACCCCACATCTTTGTGATGAGCAACCTCAGCCATCTGCAGGGAGGTATAACTCCTTCCCATTCCACTGCCTTGCTACCTGTGGATAAAGGGTTTGATGATCCCATTACTTCTGCTTTGCATTGCCTGGTCTTGGATTTTACACATGTAGATTGCTTGGTCAGCTGAAAATACTGTGTTGCATCTTGTGGAGAATGCTTTCCTAAGGGAATGTGTAAAGAGCAGTGAGCATTTGCATTGGCCTCCTGAGGAGTGAATGAATCACAGAGATAAGTGAATGAAATGACACAGCCCGTATGACTTAGTGCAGTCCCATGACATATGCAGAGTATGTTACGTCACAGTTTCACCTCCTTCAGATCCAGAAAAGGTGTAGATGGTACTTCTCCTGTATCCCTTGGCATGGCCAGCAGGCTCATAGTTCAGTTTGCTTCACAACAGACGTGACAGGGCATTTCTTCCTCAGACAAACCCTGCTACGTGTGGCACGGGGCTGGTGCAAAGTAACACTTTGTGATCGGTTGGTATTGCACCGTCAATACGCACAGTACAAAATGCACCAAACAAACTTGAAGTCCTCGCTAACAAGCTCTTAGCTTGTCCTCTCTTGCTGCAGCAGACCAAGTGCAGAGCGGCCACCCCCACTTGGGCTGCAGCATCGCTTCAAGCCAAATAAGCCTAGCCTGAGAGCGGAGAGGGGGGAGGTATGTGGCTCTGAGGAGCTGGACAGCCAAACGGGGCTCGGAGCTGTGCTGGCTTATGTCCCACCAGCTTGGGGCACGGCTACGGTCGCTTGTGTCTGGCCTTTGTATATATAGTACTGGTGAGCGTTGTGTTGCTATGCTGGATGCAAACCCCTCTGGGCCTTGCTCCCAAAATGACTGTTCCCCATCTGCCCACTTCTACAGTCATTTTCTGTTGCCTCTGGCCACCCCTCAGCCTGCCCCAGCCCTCCCATGCACCCTGGGGGACCTCTGTCCTCCACCCTGCATGGAGATTGACATCACTCCCTGTCAGGGCGAGCTGCCCTGGCAGCATCCCCTTTTTTGCTTTATAAGTGGCTCGGCCAGGACACCCCTGCTTGCTCGAGAGAGGCAAGTGGTTTGCGGCTGAAAGGACAAAGTTCCCTCTGTAGGTGATACGGCTCATCTGGCAGCCCTGAACTCTTGTACAGAGCACACCACCTACGCTGCCGGGCGGCCGGCCAGGAGCTGCGCCCACAAGGAGCCCGCCCCACCAGGATGAAAGAAATCAGCTTTCTGCTGGCATGGGGCTTCTCTGGCTTGTGGTTGGTTTGGTGTTTTTTTTTTGTTTTGGTTTGGTTTTTTTTTTCCCCTGCTCTTTCTCTTGAAAGCAGTTCAATTTTGCTGCTAGATCTCATTCTTACTCTTTTTGTCTCTGCCAGAAGCCTGTCCGCATCCTTCCCAATTGCATTCAAGACCTTCTCCAACCTGTAAACAAACATCGAGAAAAGCCCGAGCTCTAATGATAGCTGTTAATGCTCAATTATAAAACATCCACCAGGCAACAGGCAGATGCTGACAACAGCCAAATGCCAGCTCGAGTAGCCTTTGTGCTCCTTTCCCCCATGTTCTCAACACCCCCCTTGGCCTTAGCAGCATTAACCTGTTGCTACACCACCATCGGTCCGAGCTGGAAGCCCCAGGCCATGCAGCAGCAGCAGCTCAGGGACCCCCCTGCCCAGCCCCACTCTTTGCCCAGCTCCAGCCTGGGAGGGGACGGGGCAGGGCTGTGGGGAGGGTGACCATCCCTGGCCTCTCTCTCTCCACCCGCTCCCAGCCCAGAGCTTGGACCTCCGGAGTGTGTCCAGACAGAGGGTGAGGAAGGGAGTTCAAAGAGGCAGCCAGCCGGCTGTAGGCAACTGGCTGGAGATAAGAGCCCAGACGGTGATAGCGTTGTGATTCAGGCGATGAATGAGGGCAGCTCCCTATCTGCCCGCTGAAACCTTTGCTCCTTCAGAGAGAGAAATGGAAAGCCGGCATGCTTTGTGCTTCTGACCGCCCTTGGCCATTCTGAGGAGAAGGCTGCTCCCTGTCCTGAATTTACTCACGGGTCAGGACCTCGGGTGCTAAGCCTCACTTCTGAGGCAACTCATAAAATGGATTTATGAAAGCCGGGGAGTATTGTAAAAGTTGATACACCCTTGCCTATATTTTATGCCTCTGCAAGTAGGTGCTGCTTCAGTAATTGCTGCCTTGTAAAGGGATCTGGCTCCAGCCGCCATCCTCCGCATGTCCCCTGCTACCCATGGCAGGGGTGCTGCTGGTGTGGGCTCCTTGGTCGCTCACACCCTGAGCATCTCCTCGTGCCCTCCTTCACCACCTGTGCCCACATCCCACAGGTAGGAGAGAGCTAGTCCTGGCTGAGGGGAGCACAAATAGGATCAGCCGGGTTTTAACACTAGGCTGGGTTTGAGCGGGTTGCCGAGGCCTGCAGCAAGGTCAGCAAAGGGCAAACAGCTCTATGATGGATGGATAGTTTCTAACTGTACTCCTCAAACCAAAACAGACTTAGTCACCTTCTCTCGGTTGCTTTGGAAAATGAGCTGTGAGGGGGCAGCTCAGCTGGAGTGGCCTCGTGGTGTGAATCCCCCTCACAAATGCCAGCTGGTCCCAGCTATCACCCTGGAGGGCTCAGCCACTGCTGGCGTGAGGTCAGCCTCCAAAATATGAGCAGAAGACCAGGTTTATTAGGCTGGCTGGGTGCCTTCATTCTTGGTGACATCTTTTCAGTGCATGATCTATGAGTGTTATCAAAGGAGATGCTCAGTGGGCAGAAATCCCAGTCTGGGACTGGACTAGCAAAGAGGGCTTCCAGCGGGCAACCAAAGTCTTCTCCAGCTTTGTACCCTTCCATCCCATTTGGTGGCACTGGCAGGGCAGGAGGAGAATAACTGCAGAGTGGAGCATCTGGAGCCGATGCTGACGCCGATGCTGATGCCGAGAGTGCCAGATGGGCCCTTGGGGCACGGGTGCAGCAGGGGAAGGGAAGACACCTTCGGTGCCCTGGTGGGGTTGGTCTTTGGCAGTGGGTCGCTGCAGCAGGTTAGCACTCGACATCTTCCTTGCAGGGGTCCTGCCTCCCTTCCCCCACCGCAAGTTAAAAAATACTTTTGGACATTATATACAGCTTGTAACAAGTTTTGTCAGGTTTTAGCGATCTTCTGGAGCTTAGCTGAGCAGATAGGCTGGCAAAGATGCAGCGTCTCTCCTTACACACACACAGACACACACACACACATGCTGCTTCTGCAGGTCTCTCTGGATTGTGTTTGGAGTCCCTAGGGAACACTGACTAGGAGGGATGCTGTTCTTAGAGGGCAAGAAAGAGGCTCCATGTGTGCACGCTCCAGAAAGGCTTTAGCTTGCAAAGGCTTGTTCCTCCATCACCACTTTCAACTAAGTTAAGGGCTGATTTAACCATCAAAGATAATAACTGGATTGGGCTTGCTTTTCCCGGAAAGATTATATTCACTCAAAATCAGCTTTCTCTGAAAACACTTTGCAGATGATAAAAGGTTATTGGCAGCTATTAAGTCCTAAACATTGTTTATCAGTTGCAGTGCAGGGACACAGAAGCTGCAAGGGTTCAAATTCCACGGCAGGGGTGTGAGCTGCACCTCTTATGCCTTCCCCAAGCTCACACTGCACGTTTGTCCCAGGGGACCCTCGCTTGGACCAAACTCTGCTCAAAGCAGGGCAGGCTCCAGCCCTGTGCCAGGCTGCCCTCTGTTCCCATGTGGCACAGCAGCTACTAGACACCGGGGTGTACTCCTTTATGATGGCTTTCCAAAGGAGCCTGCCTGGCTCCATTTTTTCCCCCACGTCCTTTTTTTGAAGGGTAGGAACAAAATCATCGAATTATCATGGAACAGACAATTTTTAGAAACAATTTTGAAGATCTCAAGGCTTTGTTCACAATTAGGATGAGACCAAGATTCCCAAGACTGAAATACTGCACGGTACGGATAATCATTTCTTAGCTGTAAGCCTACATACTGTTGTGGAGGTGTTCATGTTTTATTTCCTGCACTGACTTTTTAGATCTTAATAGACTAGCCTAGACTAGACTAGTTCAGTGGAAGAGACCTACAACAATTATCTAGTCCAACTGCCTGGCCACTTCAGGGCTGACCAAAAGTTAAAGCGTTTTATCAAGGGCATTGTCCAAATGCCTCTTAAACACTGACAGGCATGGGGTATTGACAGCCCCTCTAGGACGCCTGTTCCAGTGTTTGACCACCCTCTCGGTAAAGAAACTTTTCCTAATGTCGAGTCTGAACCTCCCCGGCGCAGCTTTGAATAAGAGACATTCACAGATGGGTTTATGTCTCTTCCACCAACATCTCGGCAGATTTCTTCTCCCAAAGTACTTCAGGCTGATCTCTTTCATATGCATTTTTATGTATGCTTTTAGTCCTGATACATGGTGTTCTTACGTTACATCCCGAATTTCATGGTGTGAATATTGACTTTTTCAAGACATAGGGGTGAATGGGACTGGCATCCCTTGGAGGCTTTGTGCCATCACTTCAGAAATGTAGCAGTCCTCTGTTCAAAGTCCTCCAGTTGTTAACCCAGAGAACTCACTGAAGTTCATAAATAAATTTGTTTCTAGCAATCCTTGGGTAATTTGCATCGTGTGCGCTATTACTACTGACTTCTTCAGTTTATGAAAGGGCAGCATGGTCTAAGAGTCTTGATTTGGCATCCTAATTTAATTTAAAACAGCCATATAATATTTTCTTTTAAATAAAAATATTTAAATAAAAATATAGAAGTATGAAAGGTGTGCATATATATGTACGTACATACATACTATATTTTTTTTTGTTATCAAGGCTATTAGGCATGCTTATTATTTTTGTTAAAGATTCAGTCCTTGTGTTTAGTCATTCCTACACCCTTCTGCAATGGCTAAAGGAAAAAACTCTGATTTCGATTTTAAAAAAAGAGGAGAATAAGTTATCCCATTTACTGTAAGACCTTGTAAGTTGGTTGGATTTCAGTGTCAATTACATTTTTTAGCTAACATGGAAACATTTTTTTTTTTGGCACTGGGTTGACTGAGACTTTGGCTTGGGGAATTAACTGTGCAAACTCAGTTGCCATAAACATTCATCTCAGCTGCTCTTCTCTCTACGAGACAAGAGGGTGCTGTGTTTGACACTAGCACCAAATAGATGGAAGAATTGAACTCGCTTCGAAACCTGTTTTAACAAAGGAGCCACGTAGACTGAATCTATACTGGTAAATTAAATATGACCAGGAATGTTGCCAAGCACTGACAGCAGAAGGCATGGACCAGCCTGGGTCTGTACCGGTAAACTGGTTCACCGTACAAAACAAAGCGGGTCTGTGCAAGGCACCTTTTGGGAATGGTCCCTGAAATGCACTGCCTACTAAATAATTCCACGAAGTTATTTAGGGATAGTGCTAGCAGCAACACCAAATTTAGGTCAGGAAGTATCCCTGTAATTTACCAATATAAATGATTGAGTTGCAGGGCCTGATAATGCCTAAGGACATTAACTTTGTCATAACGTTGTATCTTCTGACCAGTACATGGCTTAAATCTTCAGCTGATGGGCAGTGTATGGAAAATTTAAATCAATTTTCCAAAGCTGTTTACCCAGACTTCTAGTAGTGCGTTGCATAATTGTTTGCAGAGAATTGGTGCTGCCTGGACTGCTGCCAGCATCAAATCACAAAATCTGTTCATGGTTAGATGGTGCATTTCACTCACCCATCTGAAAAGCTGAAACACCCAGAGTTCACAAAGTTTGTGTGAAAGACAAGTTGTTGCTAATCCCTATCTTCATGACCTGCGTTAAGGATGATGTCGCTTGCTGTGCTCTCGCTGCAGTACAAATACTTGGCATTACTGGAGTCCCCTTACGAAACAGCACATTTTCCCTGCCCTCTGCAAATAGTTAGTGTTCTGTGTTATAGCCAGTATATCCCCAGAAGCTTATCTCCATGATATATTTCTTGAATGAGTGCAAAAAGACTCTAAATAATAAAGGAATGTGCTTCTGATTCACTCCTCCATCATACTGCTGCATACTCATAAACTCAGAGGTTAAAAAAAAGGACCCATTTGGCTCTACATATGTCTAATATAGAAGAATTCAATGCAGACAGCGGCACGTACCGTCTTTATCCCCAAAGGGAATAAGCGACTGAAGGGAAGTTAGCGTGGGCACAGGAACAAACGCATGCAAACTTGCCTTTATTGAATTTAGGCAGGGGAAACAATGTACTTCTGCTCCATCAAAACAGCAAAGTCCAAAGACAGTTTTCAGCAGGAGTACTGGGACAACTTCTTTCCAACCTTGAATAGTTTCTAAGTGGAGTTTATTATTATTTCTAAATGATATTATTTGAAATGGTAGCAAGACGGCATAAACTAAGCAGTCCACAGACATCCAGTCATACGTTCCTACTGGCAGCCCAGAGATGAAAGGCTTGGAAATCTGTCCCTGAACTGTATTCTGGATTGCTTGGCACCAAGAGAATTCAACTGGGAAAGTCAGGGGTTTTACTAAATAGCTTTATGGCAAGCTGCTGGAAGGACTCAGTAGACAAAAACTGCTTCAGTCAGCAAACTGTACAGTTTAATGGACATCACTTGAAAAGCAAACCAGAAGTTAACCAAAAGCAAAAAAGGACACCCTGACCGGGAACTGAACTCCGCCTCATAACAGTTCGGTATCATATCTACAGCTAACTTCTGCAGCTAAGCTGCACGCCACATTTTACCTCTAACTCACAGGTCAGCCCAATTCACTGTGTACTAAATGTAGAAACATTTCTCCTCGCTTCTGCATGGGTCTGTGAAAGTACAACGAACTGAAGTTTGCAAAAGAAAGAAGTCTGCCTCTTGTTCTTTAGCCTGCATTATTTTTACATATTTTTTTTGAGCTGTGAAAGATTCTTTTACTTCTAAAGTAACCATTTGGTAAGAAAACCCCCACCATTTGCTCTCTAAAATCATACATTTTTAACTGTAAGGCCACGTCGCACTATATGGCTGCGACTCCTAGTAACATCGGTTCATGCAAATAGCATGCAGAAAAAATAAAAAAGCATTAGTTCTTATTGTTGGTCTCCCCCTTGCCTGCACTCCCCACAGTTTGACATTTGTTAATGATTTTTCTTGACTGAGTAGTTATTCTCTTAGGCAGTCTTGGAAGAGTTTCAGCTTTGTCTTCCACTGTACCCACGCAACGCCTCTTGGAGGTGCTTGGAGGAAAGTGGAAGAAGCTCTTCCAAGGGCAGAGGAGCTGATCCAGCTGGGCTGGACTCTGTAGCCTGACGCTAGCTAAAGCAGGATTTGTTTGTTCCAGGGGCCCTTTTGGGAAGCAGCCACACAGGTAGTTGTTTCTGAAAGGTTTGGGAGACATTTAGTTTCATTTCAATGACAAAAGTGTTTGTGGTATTTTTATGACCTTGGTTTCTGATCGCTGGTTGACACCTCAGATGTTCTTGGCTTCCACCTAAGCTGGCTACCCGAGTGGTGAGTCACAGCCTAGTTTCACCTGAGGGCAGGTTTAAAAAAAAAAATCCCTTGTGTGGCATTGTTTTGGGTTTTTTTTTTTCATTCTTAGATACCACAGTGAGAAAGGAGTTCTCCCTGGGTTATGCCAAAGAAAGCCACCGTAATCCTCCACAAGCTGAACAGCGTGCCTTGTGGGTGTTAAAGAAGATTAGTACTCACTATGAGGGACATGGAGACAGGAAAGAGGCTTATTTCCTAAAGATTTTTTGTATGGTTTTGGGATTTTCCCTCTTGACACACTTGAAATTAGTTCAAACCATTGGTGAGAGGTAACTTTCCTTGAGACATCACATTTATGGCCCAGCTCCTAGGCAGTTAGGTTGCCTGTTATTTCATAGTGAAATACTCCTGTTTTACAATGTTTTAACTCATAGGGCTTGAAATGACCTGTTATTCGTCTTTGGCAGTATTTCAGTCAACTTCCTTGCTCTGAACAATTCAGATGTGCAGCCAAGAGAAAAGCACAAAAGTGCTCCCCTCAAATAGCGGCAGCAAGTTTTAGTGGCGAGGCTCTGAAACGAGATTCAGTGCACGGGCAAATCTGTCTTTGCTTTGCTTTGTAGGAAGTGTTTGTGACTTGGTAATCCGTTTGATTTGTGATCCTTAACTGAAATGAAACAGACCATGCAATCCACAAGCTGCTTTTTTTTTTTCCTTGTCCTCTCAATTTTGTGTTGAGAGAACATGACTTTGCCACTAGAAGAGCTTGTGACGTGTGTCGTGTGCTGCCCCAACAGATACATCTGTAATAAATGTGTGTCTAATCTTCGTAACAACAGCTGAATACAATTTATTCCCTTATCATGAGGGATTTGTCAGCCTTTTGAATCCCTGGCCAACAGGGGTCCGTGAATGATGAATCACAGTGGCTGTCCATGCCCGATTCAAATACAGAGATGTTGACACACACGCTTGTTTCCTAAGAAAAGTGGATCTTTATGGGACACGGAATCCTATTACCTTGCTGCGTCCCTCAGTCTTGTCATAGAAATGATCCAGCACCCTTTTGACATACGGTTCGGATTCAAAGTGCAGCGCAGATACTACCGCTGCCTGTTTCGCTGCCCCAGGCTTTGAAAACTGATGCAAGAATGAAACCAAAGAGCTCTTCTGCATGAGTGTCGTGGCTTCTGCTGGTTGCCCAGCCCTGTCCAGATGGAGCCAAGCAGAAGGTATGTGCAACCATGCTCACCTGGGAGTGCCACCTTTGCTGGTATTTCTCCTCTTCTCCCCACTATCAGAAAAAAGAGAGCTCGATCTGTGATTAAATATCTTAATTGTCTTCGTATTGCCTGTCCAGGTGAGGCTGGTCTTGAATTGGGCAACGGTGTAGATACCCAAGTGTCTAGACCAGGCAAGCTGCCTGTTCCTTACAGCACCTGCGGCCCAAATCCCCTAAGCGTCTAGCAAGCGAGTAACTCACAGGGGTAATATGGAGATGGGGAACTGGAGAAGGGGGTTTCTGCACATCAGCATCCAGCTTCGAGCCCCTTGGCGGCTCCACTGCTCACACAGCAACTGCATCCAGCCTTGAGGTCCCAGGGGTACCTGCTTGCTAGGCTGCAGCCTGCTGCATGAACGCCAGCTGCTTATTTACATCAGCACCAAGTGCTGACTTTGCCTTCCACAGGTATGGGAGGCCTGATTTTATTTTATAACCAGTGACTTTCATTATCCCCCTTACAATTTTGTCCACATCAAGTTACTGGCTGTAACAAGTGTATGCCATGCAGTTTGTTTCTAAGCTGATCATGCAGTGGGCTCCTGGTCTATAGCTGGTCCTCGCCACTGTGGCCAGGAGGTGGAAGATGAGCTAATGCACCCATGGTCTCCTACTGGTACAGTGTCAAGAGCACTCCCATGTCCAGTGGTTCAGCTGTAGTTATAATTGTGTGATACACACCCAAAACACAGAAATACAGTGCTGTAAGCACAGTTACACAGTCTCAAAATGGCACCTATTAAGGTGAGACTGTCATGGAACTCAACAGGAAACTGAAAAGTGCAACCACTTCCAGAAACAAAACCTGTCCCTTTTCTTGAAATATCATTGTTTTCAAAGCATGGAAAGGACGAGGATTAAACAGCAATGTCTCTTTAGTGACATGTCAAATGATCTTGAGCAACACTGGGAGGCTGTCTGCGTGTTCAGGCATTACTTTGAATGTTTGGTAAGAACAGTTTACACAAGGTCTTTCCAGACATTTGCACAAAATTCCATTAAATTGCACACCAAACTGAAGCCTCCATTTGGTGAGCAAAACAAGGGAAATTTAGAGGGATGACAGAAGCTGTGATGGGTGAGGGGAGAGGATAGCAAAAGAAAGGACGAGGAGGTATTTCTTCCTCACTTTCTATTGCGTTGCTTCCTAAGTGCAAGTTCCTGTTGAAGGGTTGTAGGTTGTGTCACAGTCACCCAATAAAAGGCTAAACAGTGCCGCTGAAGATCGGGAGATTTCCTGCTGAAAGACATCATGGGGCCAACCTGATCACAGAGACTGATCTCAGACATATCACGTCATTTCTTGGATTTCCTTGAACTGAATTTTCCTTGAACTGATTCTCATCTGAACCTGAGCACATCAGCTGAAAAATCCCCTTCCTCTCTTGATGATGGCATTTCTAGACATGAAGAATCCAGTAGACGACATGAAATACTGTTTCCATTGGTTAATTCTCTTCACTATGAAAAATGTGTTTCTTTTCTATATCCCACTCATATCTGGCTTTAATTTTGACACACTGAGTTTTGTTGTACCTTCATCAGCTACGCTATCATCAAATTTGCATTTTCCAGGGATACATTTTTTAGCCCATGGCTCCACTTTTTTTCTGTTAAGAAAGTTAGGCTGAGTTCTTGAACTTCTTCAAAGGAAACACCTGTTTCAGTTTAAAAGTTTTGGGTATTTTTTTCCTATCTGTAATCACAGTTCTTCTGTAAAGTCTTTCCTAGAAAGCTGGACAGAACTTATACACTTTTCTGCCATTACTATGTTTATTTGCTGTACCAGAAGCTGTACCTACATGGTCCTGCTAAGGCTGGCTGTGCATGCCAAGGTAAGAGTATCCCACTAGCCCCAGCTGAGGGCTTAGCCATGATCCATACCTATGGTGGGTCATAGAGTAGCTAGGTAGCTAGCACCCACCATCATCTTTTCACTTCAATTGGTCATGGGTAACATTTGTATCAGGACCCACAAGCCCAGAAGTATTCTCCAAACCACCTCCCCTTTAGACCTAACCACCACACTGTAGGGGAACCTGGGATACCATTGTGCTTCATGCTGTACAAATGCTAACTGTGGCCAGGGATAAACCAAGGAGACAAGAGCTGGCAGCATTGCTGACATGGCAGGTGGTGGTGTCGCTGCAGCAGCCGAGACACGACAGGAGCTGGACCTTTCCCCAGCTGTTTGGCAGACAGCACAGTGGAGGCAAGCCTTATGGTGGGACATGAAGCGAGGTAGAAAAGAAAATGTGTGAATGTTTATAGGGAGTTCATCTGTGCACACAAGCAGTGAGGTGTGGAAGAATGTATCTTCAAGCTTTAGCGTTATGTGGTGATGGGAGCAGGTACGGAGAGGCAGCCACAGGCAGGGGTTGCATTCTCAAAGCAGAGTGAGAAAAAGGCTGGGCTGGACACAGGCTGCAGAGCACTAAGAGATCTGACTTGATTCCTTGACAATAAGACACTTGAAGATACCAGTGCTCCTGAGGGATGAGAAGGCTGGTGTTTTTGAAACCTTAAGTACAGAGGTCATGTCACCTTTCTGTTTTTTATTTTCAGTGTTCTCCTAGCTACACATCCAAAGACGGTATCAGCTCTCTGGTCAAATGTCATACCATGAAATTATACACAGCTGTGTCTACTAGAAACAAACTTCATCATTATCAGAGTTTCTGCTTCCCTAGCCTATATTTTTTCCCCCAAGCTTTATGGTTTTACACATAGTTGTCTCAAAATGCATAGAGTTTATGGTGTCCAACTGAGCAGCTGGCTCCGTATGAGTAACCTGTCCTCTCTGTTATACTCTTTGATGATAACAGCTCTCAGAAGTATCCCACAAGGCTGCCTTTTCTGCACCAGACTTGTTTCCCTTCTCAGAAGGAAACACAGAAAGTACATCAAGGTGGCAGCCACAAGCACTGTAAGCAGTCTGTTGCCTAACACTGGCTTCAAGGGCCTGGTGGCAGAAATGTTGGCATTGGGCCATACCTGATGCCACTTACCAAACGCCTATGTGGCACAACTTCAGCAGGTCTGTTGCATTCTGGGGTCCTCTTTAAGTCTTATGTGGCCAGTAGGACCTGCTCCTTAGGCTGTTATTTGGAGTAGTTCATCAGAGTTACTAGATGAAGCAGACATGAAACCCAAACTAGAGATGCTGAGGAGGCTACTGTCTTTGTTAGTGGGCTCCCAGTAGGGTATGAAGGTCCAAAGACCTGTTGCTTTTAGGTTTCATCTTGAAAACAAGTTTTTTTTGTGAGAAAAGAAAGGGAGGTTTCAGAGGAGAACCTGGGGAGGGACACCTCTATGTTTCTACGTTAGCAGGAGCAGATCTCACAAGTTATGTCCATACTGCTGTGCCGCAGTTGCTGTAGCGTGAACTCAGGACCAAATTAGCTGATCATCCACAGGACCTTCCTTAGGGAGTAACATGGGACAGCCACATGGCTATTCCGCAGGGGAAAGCTTGGGTGTCTCTGACCTTTGAGCACTCCCTGAGGTGGCCTCTCCTGCCATGTCCAGAGGCCTGGCAGGCTCTGTGGCCCCCAGCTGCTCCATCAGCACTCCTGGCACTGACAGGCAGGGTGCCAGGAAGGCTGCCTGAAGGCAGCACTACCTGTTGCAAAGGCAATTTAAAGAGAACCCACATTCAGGCCACACGGAGGCTGCTTGCAGTGGAGGATACAGAAATGAGGGGTGTTGGAGCCTGGGGTGGCGTAGCCCACGGAGCGCTTGTGGGGCTGCCACTACACCTTCATCTTGTAATGGAGGTAGGGCTGCTTGGTCAGATAGGGACCTGGGGCTAATCATGGGCTGTAGGTCAGTGTGTTCCCAGCCTCTGGATGCTGGGGGCTGCTGTACCACAGCTCTAGCAGGTGCCCTGTTTGCTCCTTCTGTACATACACGTGCCATCAGCTCTGGAAGTCTTGGTGTAGCCCCAGGTGAGATGGTTGCTATGCCTGTGATACCTCTTCAGTCTTGGCTTCCAACATCTTCCAGAACAGGAAGGAGTTAGTTTCACAAGTATTTCCAAGTAGTAGTTGTGTTCAGTTACGGGGTGTTTCATCTCAGGAATGGGATATATTTTCTAAGCTGATAAACTTTCAAAACTTGTAAAACACTCAAAATCTTTGCAGTTGTGAATCTACCCTTGTCTTCGCACACAAATCCAGATAATTTTCTTGTTGGAAATGCTTTGTGTATTGTAGTTGAAGCCATGGATAATAATTGTATTTTTTTATGATTCCACCTGAAGCTTCAAATAGGATAACAACAATAATAAAATACTCACAAACCTGATTCACAAAGCTAAAAACCAGATTTAGCGCTCTCTAGATCTAAGAAGAAAAAACAATTAAAATCCTCCTGCTAGTTATCTGTTGAGATTTTCTTGTGAATTGCTACACAGTTGCTTGTTTTGCTTTAAATAAGCAAACAACCAAAGAACAGACTACTTCCCTAAATTAGGTTTATCAGTGTTTGTTTGTCTTTCTCCATAGAAATTCAGGCCTTGACCAGACTTGGAGTCTGTAACAATGACTGATACTATATCATGGGAGATGAGAAGGATGAACACAGCTGAGGAATGGATATGCTGTCAGGACTTTCATGGACTGAGCCACATTGGCTTGGTTTTGTCTTTTCCACCAACATGAAAGTCGATCTGCATTAGAACTGAAAACACGACGATGCAAGTAGTTTTTTTCCATAAATATCTCATATTAGAATGTAAGGCTTAAACAGCTTTGTACATCGCATGCACAAACACACCATCTCCAGCAAGGGAAAGATCTAGAACACCTTATCCTGGTTTTCATGCACTCCTAATTAATTCAAATGAAAGGATGATAAAGATCAAACATTCAACAAGAGCAAGTGTAGGGTCCTGCACCTGGGGAGCAAGAATGCTATGCACCAATATAGGCTGCTGGAAAGCAGTTCCGAGGAGAAGGATCTGGGGGTCCTGGTAGATAGGAAATTATCCATGTAAATGTGCCCTTGTCGCCAGCAAGGCCAATGGAATCCTGGGCTGCATAGGGAAGAGTGTGGCCAGTAGGTCGAGGGAGGTCATTCTCTGTGATTCCGTGATTCTGTGATTCTCTGTTTAAAACACTAGAATTAAAACTATGCTTTTGTTTTGATGTTTTTTCCCCCATCCCCAAATACACAATTTACTTTTGATCAGATAAAATATTTCATTCACAAAATATGGGATGTTCTGTTTTCAGTTCTCGTTTTAGGCAAAATCGGAGAGAGAGAGAAACATTGAAATGAAAAAGCAGATCTTTTGGTAGAACATTTTGAAACATAAGACTTAGTTTTTGTCCCCTAAATATTTCTTTTTTTCCCCAGCTGAAACCGTGATAAGCCTGGCACAGAAATGAATCATGTCAACCGGCTTATTCACGCACTTTTTGGCAGATGAAAATATTTAACTGAGAAAGGTCCCCAGCTCACAAAGCATCTTCCCTGAGAGCGCTAGCCAGGAGTGGCTGCATTTAAAAACACCTAAACTTCAGAGTCTGCTACTACCGGCAAGAAGCAAGAGAAAGTAACCTTAAAACAATTAAAAAACTTAAAATGTTATAAGTAACTTCTACGTGAGACGCGGTTGAATGTCTAGCAATGTTTTCCGTACGCTGACACATATGGTTACTCAAGAGCTCAGCGCTTGTTCCTGACATGCAGGCCTGCCACAGCCAAAATAGTAGGGACATTTACAATACAATGATGTAACCTCCTCCTGCGTTTTGTAAATGTGCCGTATGTTGCAAGCTTCCTTGGTTTTTAATAGTAAAGCAGCAATGTTTAGCACACAGAGGCTATGCTGCAACATTAAAACCTTCCTAGCAGCTCAGCTGGTATTTTGTAACTTGGTGGAGAACTCCGTGTTCACATAGTTATCACCCCTGACTCAGCCTGGGCACAACTTTCTGTTCCTCTTTTTGTTTTTGCAAACAGAGCTGACCAGCACTGCTCCTCTTCTTCTGCAATAGATGGAGGCTTCATGACCAGTTCTGAAAGCAAAGGGAGCCACCGCTTCCCTGGGGCCACGAGGACCGTCTCATCCACGGCCAAACCCTCATGTGTCCCACAGAGACAGAACGGGGCAAAGTGTCCACAAGGACACCTTACATGTGTCTTCATGCTGCCTCTGCACTCCTATTCCGGCGCCGAGAGAAAAGCCGGAGCTATTTTAACTTTGGGCTTGCCTACACGGGAAAATTAATCAGAAGGGCAACAGTGCGGTGTGCCTTCCCTTGGCTTGGTTTATCCCAGTTACTCCAGAATGCAAACGCCACTTGACATTTGAGCTCTGTTTTACGGGAGCGTGGTTCTCCCATGTGGACTACTCTGCACAGTCCTCGGAGAGCTCTGGGAGCACGGAGCAGCTGAAGACAATGCCTGTCCCCTCTCCTCCCTTCCTGCCCCTGGTGCCAGCTTGCAAGGACAGGCAGGAGTGAGCTGGGGCGGGCGGGCGGAGAGCTCGGAGCTGGGCAGGAAGAGGAGGGGATGGCCGTCAGGGAACCATAATGTGCTTGGGTTTTTTCCTGGATCGTGCTGCTGGAGCTGCTCTGATTTATGGCCAGGCCAAAGAGGACTACTAAGAAGCGGCTCTCCTATTTCCCTTACCAGCGACACACAGGAACAAGGAACAATAACGATCTTGACCCACTTCCCACTCACATTCCCAGCCCCTTCCATGTTGTCTGGAAGTGAGGAAAAAAGCATTGTGGGAAAAGACAAGTCAAGTGGTGGCGGCTGGGGCAGGGAAAGTCTTTGCTGGGCTGTAGGGACAAGGCACAAGCCATGTTCTCCCTATTGCCCACCTTGTTTCAGTGTTTGCAGATCTCCGGCTGGCTGGCTGGGTGGAAGAATCCAAGCTAACCTGGTGACTTAAAAACCAAAGCAAAACAAGGGCCTCTATGAGCAATTTAAGAACCATCTGTCTGCACAGCCCTTTTGTGCTGACTTTATTGCTAGACCTCTCCTGCCTGGCAGACACAGCTCCTGACCAGGAGCCCCACAACTGGAGCAGCACCTCGGTACCTGGCACAGGCCCCCACCACCGTGCCGGGTTTCAGGCCTCAGATTAGGGCAGGACCCTCTATAAGACATGTGGCTCAGCATTTCCAACCCTCTGAGGAGGTGCCGAGGCACAAATTTTACGGACTCCCCGTCTCAGCGTGGCAAACTTTCCTTACGCAGCTGGGTGAAGGCAATGTCAGAAGATGGGTGGCCCCTGTCAGCATCTGTTCTTGTTGTGTGCTGTGACCCTGGGATGTCGGAGCGAAGGACGAGTTGGGCCTTTATGGACAAAAGACTGAGACACAGTAACTGAGGCTGGTTGGGACCTCTGGTGCAACTCCCTGCTCAAAGCAGGGCCAGCTTAGGGCTTATGTTAGATCTATAAGGAGGAAAACCTGCTGATGGTAATGAAGCATTGCTATAAAGACTTACACACTGTAGGCACTTTGTGATACCACGGAGTGAGAGGGGAGGTAAAACCAAAATTGGACAAATCCTAGAGGGTTTGTGTTGTGTGGGTGTCGTAAATGGCTCCTGCAGGTCCCCTGCAGCTCTGTTGGTGGGAAGTCAGTCCCTGCAGTGAAGAAACTGTAGAAATGCAGCTGCACTTGGCCTTGTTGGAGCCACGCTTAAACTCTATTTCTGGAGTGCACCTTATGGGAAGAGCTGGGAGAGCTCCCACCCAACACCACCTCTGCTGCTGCAGTGGAGACTTGCAAAAGCCGCAGAATCTCTCTAAAATCTCATTTCAGCTGGATCCTCTGCAAATGCCTCTCAAGCGGAGGGAAACACAGGGACGGTAATTGGCATGGAGCAGCAGCTTGGCTGTGCTAATGACTGAGAATACTGCGGGAGATATCAAGGGGCTGCTGTTAAGGTACTACTAATAATTTGCAGAATCATTTCCATTCCTATTCTTCCCCTGACGGTCTGAAACTGCTGCGGGTCCTTTTAAAGCCATTCTGCCTGCTAATAGTTTATTGCTTTATTTGATAGGTTGCTTAGGGATAGCTAGGCAGCTCGTGCATATTTTTCCCCCCTCCCTTCAAATAGTGAAAGCATTTTAATATTTCTTGGAGAAAAATGGATGTAATAAAACACAAACATCTCGGGCCCAATCTCGCTGCAGTGGAAAGCTCTGCCCTGCGAGGCTGTTTTGCGCTGGCTCTTCTGGTTGCTGCACTCCGCAGAGAGCTGGCAGCACCACCGGCGCTCCAGCTTCTGGTAAACACCTTCTTGCTTCAACTACTGGAAAGGTTTCCTCATTTAGGACAGGAAGATGGAGCATATATGGAACTCTGTGGTCTCCACTGATGGGTTTTTTTGAATGAAAAATTGCACATGGCTGACCTGGGTAAAGTCACACGACGATGGCCAAAATTGCCCAAGCACTGGGATTGCCACTAACAAGTGTCATTTTGGACTGTGGTCTTTAAGGCTTGGTAAACGTACAGGCAAGAGCAACACCACCACTGAGAACCAGCTGTGCTGACCCACTGGAGAAGTGTGGTGGTTGTGACTTAGCAGCAGGCCCCATGAAACCAAACAGCATTTGACTGAGTACGAGTAAGGTCTGCACAAGGCTGCTCCAAGGGAAACGGCAAATCCCCCGTTTCTGAGCTGCTTAAGGCTGGAGCGGGCAGAGAAACGGAGCACACTGTGCAGGGACTGGCCTCGCTGGCAGCTCTCACTGCTCCTCGTTAGCAGGAGTCTCCTTGCCTCGCAAAGCACGAGTCATGGGACGGGGACTCAAGCACGGCACTGGGCTCTAGCTGGGGATTTTAGAGATTGCTTAAAAACGTGTAATGAAAAGTGTTCGTGGGTATGAAAGAGAGAAGGAGGGATCTGTGAATTCTGGAAGGAGCTGCCTGTGGAAAAGATACATCTTGAGCCTTTGGATCCTGGCAAAGCCCCTTCAGGAGCAAGTGGAATTTTCCCTGCATAAGCAACAATGCCTATATTTGTTTAAAAGAAAAAAAAAAAAAGAGTTGGGAAGCCAGCAGACGTAGAGTCCTGATGAGGAAGAAAAGGAGCGTTGTGCCTAGGACGTTGAGGAAACTGTTCAAAACCAGTTCATCCTTATGCAGAAACTGTCCCTGCTGGCTCACCAGCGGCAGCGGTCACTCAAGCTGGGGCTGGCTGTGGGGTGGGCAGTGTGCGAGATGGGGAGTTTGGGACCTGGTCCTGACTTCAACAAGAGACATGGGTTCTTGGCATCTCCCAGAAGCTGGCACTCATGATGGGGAAAAAACGAACAAACAGGTCTGTTCAAAGGCATGTAGGAGGAATTATATTTCTTTTGGAATAACTCCTCTTCCTCCGCAGGGCAAAAAGCACCCTGTAAGAGAATGAAAACTCCCTGCAAATGGGAGGAAGCTAAATGGAAGAACTGCATCTGCTAGATTGCTCTTTGCCTTCTGTCAGAGGGAAAAAAAAAAAAAAGAAAGTAAAAAAAAGAAAAGAATATTGAGTCAAGATTCATCAGGCCAAAGAAAGGCAGCACAAGTGGGAACAGGTATCTTTAGCCCGGTAATCAGACATCTAGCTGAAGGAGAGGGAGAACTCTGGTCTCTGCACCTAAGACTGAGTTTTAACCTGCAACCATTTCATAGAAAACACCTTCCTCCTTTTCTGCACTTCACTCAGAAGGCGAAGGTGGGAGATGGGTGCTGGAAACCCTCCTGTGGTAGAGCGATCTTACCCCAGACCTCGCTGTGCAGGTGAGCGAGTTGTACATGAAGCGGGGTGGGAACCATCGCTCCACCACCGTCCCCCTTGTCCATGCTTCAGAGGCCAAGCCCAACCCCGGTTCTCTGGAAAGAAAGGGTATGGCCACCAGCTTTCCAGAGGGATTGCAGGTTTTAGCCCCTATGTGTGTTGCCTTTGTGCATGTGAGCATACCTGGGATGGGGCTAGGAGGTCAGGGTTAGCCAGCCTTGATACATAGAGGTGGTGGTCTAGGAGGGAGTCACCACTTGGTGTGATGGCACCCTCTGTTTCAGCTCAGCTTGTCTACCCTCCTCTGGGCTCTGGATTTCCCTCCGCAGCCCAAGCACTGAAGGTTGAGTAATGCGTAGACAAACCCATTTTCTTTTGTGATTCTGCTCACGGTGAAAGAAAATAATGAACAAATAGTTTTCGGATATGCAGGCTTCAGAGGAATTGTATCAGGACTCTTGCATTTGCCTCTCATTTTAGGTCATGATGCAGAAAATCATGGCAAACCTTCTATATGGGAGTTTGGGCCATTTTGCTAGCTATCTAGAAAGCATTTGGGAAAAATATCTTTCAAAGAACATACCCTTCTGCACATGCAGGGATTTCGTTATACTTGTTATACTTGTTACTCATTATATTTTGTTAAGCTCATCATTTACCTCGTTGTAAATGCAAAGAGAGGTAGAGGCAGAAGGAAGAAAAATGGTGAGATCTGATGCTTCTTCCCAAACCACGGAATTATCTTAAAACTCTTCTATTCATAAATGAGACTTGTCACTTGAAAATCTCAATTTGCAAACAGCAAATTATGCTGTCACTGGCCAACCTAGTTTATTTATTTTTAGCAACTTCCTGTGTGGTTCCAGACTACACATCACATGGCACACATTGCAAATGAGATACTAGATATCTTTCTCAAAGATCGTGCACCCTGGGCTGAATTTTTCGTTCTTCTTGCTTACAGGGATGCCTTTTATTCCCTCGTTGGTGTTTCGAGCATTCACATGTCTAGCATATGAAGCACTGCTGCAGTCACATGGCTGTGTGAACGCAGGCGGTCCAACTAGTGCCCCACTTCACAGAGAGAAAAAGAGAAACATGAGACACAAGATAAACTGCAATAGCCAAGATCTGGCAATTCTTTACTCTGTCGAAATTTGGACCATCCTTGGAGAGGGCATCAAAAAGGCTTTCCACTAGTGCTGTGAACATGTAAATTGGTTTTTAGTTCTTGCTTCCTTTTGAATTCCAGGAGGCTTTTTTAGCAAAAATACAAGATGTTCCAGTGTTTGGTTGACATTTATAGAGTACCATAGTTTCAGAGCTCTTGAGGGACAGATGCTGTGTTTCCATATTGCACAAGCTGCTGCTGATCTTGTTCATTGCCAGATGTGGTCCTGCATCACAAGAGTACTGGCCCACAACCTACTTATGGAGATGGAAAGCCCCAAAAAGATTCAGCAGAACACCACTTTGGTGCTGCTAGTTGCATGCACAAGGGTAAATGAATGAGTTTTATACTAGAATAGCAGCAAAGAGGCCTGTCAGAGAGGCTTAGTCTTGAAGTGTTTTACCTGGGGCCACCCAGGAACCTGTGGAAGAGCTGGGAACTGAAAACAGAAGAAGAGCTGAATCCTGCAGCAGCCCTCTTGGTCCTTAGCATAATAACACCTTGGCTCTGACCAGGGCCAGAAATCCCAGGCTGATGAGAGGACAGTGAAATCTCCAGGTTTGCAGATGATACTAAGTACTTTGAGTAGTCAAATGCCAGAGTGCTGGTGAGGAACTCCAGGAGGACCTCACAACACGGTGTGAGTTGACAAAAAGGTGGCAGATGAGCATCAATGTAGGTTAATTTAAAGTAATACACCCAAGGAAAAAACTCAAACAGGGTGTATGAAATGCTAAACTCGGAAGTGGTAGTTACCAGGAAACGGATCTCAGAGTCATCACTGACAGCTCTCTGAAATCACCAGCTCAATGTGCAGTGACTGCCAAACAGCACCAAAAATGTAAAGTGCCATGAGGAAGGGTACTGAGGAAAGAGCTTTGTTTTGCTGCTGAGCAAAACCTTGGTGTACACTTACCTTAGACCCTGGGTGAGGTGCTAGTCTCCAGTGCTTGACAACAAGTCAGTAGAGCGTGGCCAAAGGGCCTCCTTATAAGTCAGACAAGGCAAGAAGTCCTTAAGTCAATAGTAAAAGAAATGGGCAAGGTGTCCCCTTCAACAGGCTGAACACTGCGGCGGGATACTGGGGCATCACATAGGGAATCAACCAGCAGAGAGTGGCCAGGTTTACTCAATCCTCCTCTCACTGGTGGAGGAGCGATTACTGGGATAAGCAATCCATCATCTGCCCCTTTTCTCACATTCCTAACCTGTACCTGATGGTAGCTGACAGCTAAGACCTAAGGCAAGTGTAAGAATAGGGTGCAGCAGACAGATGTTTACCAGAATAGCCTCCTGCACATCGAGTGGTTATGGCTCACAGATTTCCCAACCTGGAGGTGTTGTTTTACTTAGGATGAGATTCTACTTTTTTTTTTTTTTAATTAAAAAAATAAAAGTGCAAAGAAAGCTTTGGAGTCAAACTTTGTTATTAAAGGTGACATGCCAATCATGGGTAGGTGCCAAATGCAACGCTTTATTTTGACTCCTGTCTCATGAGGAAAGCTGGCAGCTGGAAAGGCAGGGAGGCATGTCCTGAAGAAGGTGAAGAATTTAGCCAGACTGCTTTCAACAGCCTCTTTGACGCTGGGTGGCTGAGAACAGAGAGTGGTGTTTTCTGTGTGCGCTGTGATAAAATATCCTTTAATAATTGTCTTCTGGGTCACACTGGGTTACAGCTTGGACTGCTACGTTGACCTAACTTAGTGCAGGATACCAGGTGTTGCTTCTGGCAGACACACTAGCGTGGGTTGCATGTATCGGGTCGCTTCGTTGCTTCTGCTATCGTGAAATTTTTTTCTGCTGAGGGAGGAAAACAACCAGTCTCTAGGTTGAAGCCAGCACTGACCACCCACACAAAAGGCAACTAAGCTTTTGGTCCAAATGAAGAAACGGTTCTGTGTTCAGGGAAAACAAATTGAAAATGAAACATATAGATTGAGAAGACAGTTAAGGGCTCTACAGCCAAGGCATGAGAAAGGCACCCACGGAAAAAACACATTAATCGTGACAGACCATACATTATTTCCTGCAAAATAAGGTATCTCCCCTCGTTAGGATCACAGTTCAAGGCAAGTCATTTAAGTCGGTAAAACATAGCCCTACCTTTTTTAGAGTGTTACCCAAAGCCCAGGAAAGCTTGTTGATTTTTTTTTTTTTTCTGCCAGGTTCTGGCTCAGCTTAGGGGATCACAGCTCTCTTTACAACCTTACATCCTCTTCATCATTAGTGTGAGACCGGTCTGTGGGACAGCACCCACTGAGACGCATCCACGCCTGCAGCAGTGGCTGACGTGAAGGGAGGAAGGATGTGGGAGGCTTCTTTTCCCTCACAGGGATGATGAAAAGTAAGGCTGAAGGACAGCATCTGCAAATGTTCAGAGAAGACCAGGGCCATGCTGCAAGATGCACGCCTACCCTTTCAGCTCCACCCATTTAGAAAGGCACATTCCCCAAAGAACCCAACCTTTTTTTCCAGTTTTTTAACTTGCTGCCAAACCAGGGTGAATGAAAGCAGCAACGAAAGCAACATCAAGACATAGCCACAGTTTGGTAGAGAGATCAAGAAAGCCTAGAGGATGCACCGTTTATTTTTTAATATCTACATTTTCTACTTTTTAAATATGTGCTTAATAGCAAACATTTTCATATTTCTTGCTTTTCTGAAAGGTGGAGGGATGGAGATGACTATGAGCTAAAGATAGTTAGAGAACAGTAGGCTTCCTTTGTACAGGATAGGATTAGGAACAGTTTAAGCATAAGTAATGTTAACATGCCTCTGTTCTTCCATGTATCTACCTACCAGTTTACACATCACAGTATAGAACAGGTAGTTTTCTCTTGGACACAGCAGAAAGGCATTAAGGTGAATGTATAACTAAACACAGAGTAGCTGCATACATTCAGCTTGGTTCAAGACCACCAGCCCATGTACTCTTGCAGGATTTTCTCCAACAAGCTCCCTAGCCCTGGGTTGTGGCGTGTTTTTTTTTGTTTGGTTGGGTTTTTTTTATCCTGCAGAGGTTTAAGGGTGGTGGTGGCAGGATGGATGACGGCTGAATCAACAAGTAAACAAAAAAGGAACTCCTCTGAAACCTTTCAAATTAAAAAGCATACGCGCTATTTTCTTGTTCAAGAGGTTTTAATACTCATTTTTAAACCTCTTGCACTGTACAACACATTTAAATGTACATCAAGCTCAGATAAAAAATAAAGCTTTCTTACAAAGTACATTTCTCCAGTGAATTTTTTTTTTTTTTTTGCA
>VFFE01005362.1:79942-92080 GCA_008921705.1 Burhinus oedicnemus
GACTTCCCCCCCCCCCTTTTTTTTTTTTTTTTTTTTAGTATCAGAAAGAAACCTAGGGTTTTTCTCTGTAACAGAAATCTGCTCATAAACATGTTAAAATTGAAACGACTCAGCTATTTCATGGAAACACAGGACTTGACACAAGCTGTATCATTCCCTTTCCTATGCATCCCTTACCCCTCACTCCCACCTCCCATCAGCTGCATTTCAAGCTCTTGAACCTGTCCTGCAGTCCCTGGCTTGGCAAACGTTCTAGAAGAAAAAACAATTTCAGCAAGGACTACAGCAAGGCGGCCTTAACAGGCAAGCCAACACCTGCAGAGACTCCCAAGTGTGGGAGATTTTGTCCAAGTTTCCCTCTTTTTTAAAAAGCGCATTTGATTTTCCCATGTTCTGATGTACTTGCCTGTTCTTGCTTTAGATGGATAGTCCTATGAGACTTTCTTTAGTAACATTTAAAATTGAAACTCTTCATGAGTAGTGGTCTCTGACTACATCGTAAGGCATACTTTACAATTATACAACTTTATCACCATGGTACATATTTATAGAGAATATCGATGTTACACAAGAAGAGGAGTGACCATTTTGCTTCACTACTTACCAGTAAAGCCAGCGAGAATGGCTGCTGGTATAACTGGTTTCCCTTGCTCTACAGGATCAGTTTGTTCTTGAATATAGTCTTTGAAAGACATTGTAGGTTTGCTCAGACACAAGGACTGGCTACAGTCATCTTCAAAACTCTCATAGGATGGCACACGCTGCAAATCCACTAATGACGACTGACTGTTCCAGGACTGTAGCATCGAATCTGAGCTTTCGTAACTTTCTGCACCACTGTCGCTAGATTCGTGTTCTCTAAGCTTACCTTTATAAAAGAAAAAACAAACAAACAAAAAACAGAAAAGTGTTGAGGTTTTTTTCTCCCCCTTAATCCAGCTTGTATACATAAATTACGCAAAGGAGGAAAAGACATACAGAATACGGCCTTGAACCCGTGGTTATCATGCAGATAATGACTCACCAGAATTATCTATCAGCAGGTTCAGATTGCTTCTTGGGAAATCTTGATTTACTGCACAGTAGTTCACACCAACGGCATCTGCTTGGGTTTTAGGGAACAACGAAAACTCTTGTTCCGGGTTGAGGAGATTCGGTCCTGTAGAAGTCTGACAGACGTCAGTCAGGAGACTGGGTTTGGGATAGCTGAGGGCTTTAGGGTATCCAGGCATTTGCATACCATAGGAGTTCTGATCTACATTAACAGCTGAAGAAAGAAATAAAAGAATTAATTAGATGTTTTTCTCTGCAGTCTCTTAGACTAATACACCTCCAGCACCTTACTACAGTTGTGTTACAACAAAGTAATTTTCCCATGAAAAATCTAACTAAGGAAGAGCAACAGATGCTACAGACCTACTGGAAAGGCTACTGAAGTCAGTGAGAAGATCCCCATCTAATGGGCTCCACATGAGATGCTGTAAATCTCCCTCTGTAACTTGCTGACCACAAATATGTCTATTGTTTGTTCTTCAAGGAAACTACAGGGCTACAGAAAAAGCTGGAGAAGCTTAAGTGGTTTTGAGTAAGGCTCTCATCATTAAGTGGTGTCATAAGATTGAGCTGGAGATTGACTGTGGTAGAATGAAATACAACACCAATCAATCTGAGGGAGCTAGCACTGCATCCCATACGCTTTCAAAAGCTCTATTATGCTTCCACATCTTCAAAAAGGCCTAAACGTAACTCCCGTTGCTCTCCAGTGATGCTAGTTTTTGACTTGGTTTGCTAGAGGTGGGAGTGGTCATTCTGCTCCACAGATGTAAGCTTTGGCATACGAAGAGGAAATTTGATTTTCTCAAAGCATTTGCTCTTCAAAAGATTTCCGATATTAATTAGATGACAATTAAACAATACGAGGAAAGAAGGCTGTAGCAATTGAAGTCAAGTGTTCTCCTCAAGCACAGTAACTATTCTGGTGCTTTTATTTTTTTGTTTTTAAATAGTTTATTCTAAGCAGGTCACAGATACAAAGAGACAAAATGCCCAATTTCTTAAAATACTTACTTAAGGAATTATTATTGACCCAGGGAGGAACTGAGGTGAGATGAGAATTCTCCACATATTGATCCTGCGTTTTCTCTTGGCTGTCTGGAGAGAGAAGGAAAAAAAGAAAAATTGGTTTTACAGTTTTAAAGATTTGACCTGTATGTCACAAAAAGCTTCTGACTTTGAGTATTTTGGGGTCATCATTCACATAAATTTTACTAACACACTGCACTGCGCTCTCTCTCTTGAAAAAACCACGCCAAAAAACCCAACCAACTTCCAATAAGCTTGAAAATTAAATTTTAATATAAAACTTAGAAACAACAATAATTGCAGTGTGTTTTAAGGTCCAAGTTCTTAATGTATGCAACTACTGAATGTTATACTCTGAAACCAATGGAACTCACAAAGCACTCCATGTAGGATTTTAGCAATACCATCAGTGTTCACCAAAGACATCTCTAGGTGTCTTTGACTTCTTTACGTTCATTCACTGAATTACCTCAAAACACTACATTAAATGAACAAAACCAAAAACTTATAATAAAGTGAACAAATTTTGTCCAACTCTTGGGGGGTTTTGGGGGTTTTTTTTTGTTTGTTTGTTTTTTAAAATGGGGTACTACAGTAGCCTTATCCTAATCTCATTTATTCCAATGATTTTTCCAAATAAAACCTGACTGAAATAGGTATTCAGCCTGAACACGGAATGATTTCTGCAGATACCTGCATCTGTGCTTTGCGTATGAAGGATGTAGTAATAGTTCTGATAATGCTTTTATTATTCAAGTTTTAAAGTTCATTTTGAGTTTTCGTATGTAATAAGAGCCCTTCATAGGGAAACAAGTGTTGGAAGAGTCCCGTTTCTGTTAGAAGAGCCTTCTAAAACAAAAGCTCTTTTTGGCTCTATAACTACCTTTTATCATCTGTTCCAGGTGTTCCCACAGAATATCACCCACATAGTCAGGTGCCAATTCCAGGAAATGCTCCTTGCCCAGGTTGCACAAGTCCTGGCCGCTCATATGAAATTGATGGAAGTTCACATTTGCCAAGCTAAACTCATTGGTAGCCCATGAAAGCCACTGGCAAACTTGCTGTTCAGTCCACAGCCAGGGATCTGCAAGACAGAAAGTATCCAGTATTTAGAGATAACTCCTGATCTTTGTCAAATAATCTTCATTGGAAGGCAGTGAACGAAAAAAACGCGTTAACCCAAGGTACTTGGTTCCAAATGAATTCAGAATGAATTTATTCTTGAATTTAAAGAAAGAAAAAACAAAAAACAGTCCTCTATTTTCCTTCTGCATTCACTTGTAATCAGAGATGTCCTCAGCTTACTTGATTCTCTCTTATGCTGCCAAAGCATGAGCTCTCCATGCGCCCATTTTTAATGCCAGCAAGTCTGGTCTTTCCAAGTCAAGCCGTGCCAGATTCACATAGGATCCATTCTTGTATTTCCTACTGACATCATTCTTTCTCTTTTGAAAGAGCCGCTATTCAGCGTCCTCCTTAGCATTAAAAAAAGAGCTTATAAATAGAAAACACTTACTATTTGGGATACCCAGCCGACACTGTTCCTTTGTGAAACCACTGAAAGTATCTTTCAAGGCCTGACTCATCACAGCCTTACTGCACGGGGTTAACAGAGGCAATTCACAGTTGTTCGACTCTACAAGAAAGAAAAGGGGTGGAGGGGGAAGATATATTAACTTTCAGGCCAGCAAAAGAAGTGACAGGTTTTTGCTGCGTTATTTGAGAAACAATAAAAGGGATGCTAGAAACTAAGTATTTTAAATACAGAGACAAACAGTGTAGATCCACTTTCTGATTTATTAAGTCTTTGACTTTAGCAGTATATCTATACTAAAATCTCTGTGCTACTGGTTTGATAAAATTGCATCACACTAAATTAAAGCTTTGCAGCTTTCCATGATATAGATCCTCATTTACTCTTTGTAGTTACATAAAGTGCCTTTGTCGCAGGGGAATATTACTTTTTTTTTTTTTTTTAAAAGGGAATATGAGACTGCTTATTTCTATTTTGTCACCTATAGTTTGACCTCAGACTTCCTTATAACTGTAGACAGTCTTCATTTAGTTTGAGGGCTACGTAACTCATAGTAGGTTTGTGAAGAACCAGTTCGCGCTATTTAACACTGCTTTCCAATGTGCTGTATTTCAGACCTTCCCATGCACATCTCAATCACCCAAGTACACAGCGTGATGGATTACTCTATCATCTGCACCAAAGAGGTGTGACTGGTAGCAAGCTAGTACCCAGTGCCTAAACAATGCAGCAAAAGCCAAAGCCAGCATCATCCTATGGCAGTATAAATTACTAATCTGCTTAGCTGATTTTTAAATTTCAAGTAGATTCCATTTTAAGGACAAATTTGGCTGCCACTCAGCCTTTCTTATTGGGCAATTTTCACCAAAAGATGCCTCATTTTACTCTGAAAGAAGAACTTTTAAGTTGAAGAAAGCCAACCACACTGCCAAAATGTTTCAGCTTAGGAAGCCTTTTACTTATATTTTGTTTGTGATTAGTGTCGTTAAACTTGGGCTAATTTGAGGACAACGTAACCAACTCCCTACTGCATCCTTGAACATTTGAGAGCCTCTCAGAACTCACACACAGGTTGCATTTAGAGGAGCTCCGCTATGTTAGAGGCATAGAATGGTGGCAGGGTTTATAAAGGCGATGAACTTGGCAGACGCCAAGTCAGCTCACGAAGCTGCACAGCTCTTCTTGTTTCCCTAGACTATCCACCGGCTCCGCTTGGCCCAGCAAGCGGAGCTCATTACCAGCCGGTGCTTCACTTCTGTTTTTACCACACCCATCCTCAATATCTGCTTGGACTTGCTTTGCTGACCAGATCGGTGAATGATTAGAATCACATTAGAACAAAGGGCTGGTGGTTTTCAGAGGTCTGAGGCTTTTTTTCCCTTCCCTAAGGGGAGATAAAGGCAGCACCAAGTAAAATTTCAACGTTTTGGACTGTTTTGTACAGGATTTTAGGCAAGGATTTGTAGAGAACTTTTAGTAGGTACTGTCTTACATACACAAAAAAAGGGATCTGAAAACATCCTCACCCCTGGTGGTTTTTTGGGTTGTTTTTTTTTTTTTGTTAAGGTAAGGAGTAAAACAAACCCGGGGAGGGAACGGGGAGTGAAAGGGAACAAAGATTTTGTGTTCTAGGGTTTAACACCAGAAGAGAGCTTGCAGAATACCTGCAACATCTCAACCATAATTAAAGTGTAATTTTAAATACACATAATAATATTTTTTTAATTAAAAAAAAATTAAACTCTCTTAGCTCTGCTTTAATATCTACTAAGTCTTCTTCCACGGACTGCCAGTTTATTAGGCTATGGAATCCCAGTTCCCATTCCTTTTCAGTACAAAGAACAGCAACTATCAGCAGAGCAACTCACATGGATAAAATCCAAGTATGGACTAATAGTCTGTGTACTAAAACACTTCTTTTTAGGGAATTCCATGTTGCACTTAGAAGCGTATACTTCTTTCCGACTGGACTACGGAACAAAGTGAAGAGTTACCATAAGAAGTAGAATCAAATCCTGTTGGCACTTCTTGAAGCGTCTGATCTTCATTTAGTGAGAAAAAATATCCAGCAAAGAGAGAGTTTGAGCTATCAAAGGTGTCAAATGCTGGCTGACGCTGCAAAGCAACAGAATAAATAAAAAACAACGTGAGCATTTTGCTAGGGCACTGTCAACTTCATTGCTAGGAAGTGGCTGGGTTAGGTTTCCTAGATTTGGAGGTCATGCACAACCGCTATCTAGAATCAGCTAACTGGTGCCTTTGAAATATAAACACAATGATAGCATAGCTTCTTGTACAGAAATACAAAACAACTAATATTCAGACCACAGTGCTAGGTGGGTGGCATGTTCTGCAGGTTACAGTAAAGCCATGTAAGGATATTCTTAGTTTTCCTGTAATTCAGGCTTTTAACAATAAAGAATGTATGTGTGTGTGTATATATATAGTTATTTATTTCCAGGTATATTTTAAAGAAATTCTCATTTCCTTAACCCTTTAAATTGACTATCCTCTTGATGAGTACTTGAAGGCAGAGACATGATCAGTAAATTATGGAAAAACAACTGCCAATGCAAGACCTACAGTAGATTTATGCAGCTTTTTTTTTTTTTTTTAAAGAAAAAAAAGGAAAAATTTAATGTGAACCACATCACTTGACGCTATACAGCCAGCTTTACAGGACTTGAGGAAAGATGTTACTCCTTTACTATGACTTCTATACTTCTGAGTTACTGGATTTGCCAGCTGCTATATTTTGCAGTCTTTCATGAAACACTATCCCTTTCTGTATAATGAAACTAGCAAAACTGATAAAAATGTTCCTGATAAAAGTGGATTCTACTGATATATTGGCAACAATCAATACATACTGTTACATTTTGAAAACCCAACTTCTTTCAAACTTGACTTGTGTCGACTGTGTATGCAACCAACGCTAGTACTATTACTAGATTCCCCTAGCCACGTTAGTCTTTGGGGGCAGATGGAATGTTAACAGAGGAGGAAATAACTTTAAAAACAACTTAGGCAACTTGTCTGTTAGTCACAAGGAACCAGTATCTGTAATATCTAAAGGCATGGATGGATAAAAGTTGCCACTGAGATTTTTAAAAGCACCTGAGGCTAGAACATTGTTCTGGAGAGCTGCAGCAAGTTCAGGGAGCTGGAGACAAAGGCAACTTGCAGATGCTTATTTGTTTTAGGCATCCACTGGTCTGCCAGCTTATGCCAAGGTCGAGGATTTAGCTGAGGACAAGGCAAAGATTTTTCAGGGCAGTATTCACGTGTGATGCAAAAGCAACCTGAACTATGTTTCTGGAAGAGCAAATGAGTATTAATGTTTCCTCATATTCCCTAGCTTTCCTTTTTAATGTCACCACAAAGTTTCAAGTGGCTTGGATTCTTTCTGCACCGGGGTGCTTTTTACGTGCTGTGAGTCATCCCCCTCTCCAGTCTCCCCAAATTACATTAACCCTAGTAAGAAACTAGGAATAATCATTTTTAGTTGTACTTTAAAAGAAACTGCAATGCATCCTAGTACATACATTATGAAAGCATACATCTCACAGAATAAAAAGCTGATAAAATAAACAATATCATGCATGCAAGGGTTAACTGGGTTCAGAAATTTCCACTGAGCACTGGCCAGCGGAGACAAATTGTGTACAGTTGCTTCAGGTACCCACCACAACTAGGGAAAGAGTCAAAGCGAATCCGTGGAAAGGCTCGCATCCAAATGAAACAAGTTAATAACAATTGCCAAATCTGCTAGTAAAAGATTCTTTATACATTACTTGATAAAAGCACTGACTCATCACTAGTACCTAAAAGAAAGTGCAAGTTCTTTCAACACAATCTGGAAACTCCAGTGTTCTGTGTAAATAGCTGACCCTTATCCTGAGTCACTGGAAAAAATGCTGTGGCATGTGAATGAGTAAAATCCATACTGTGCTAGTTTCATATTTCAAAAAGGAGAAAATTAATGTTTAAGCAGGTTCTTGATTTAAGAGGAGTGAAAGGGGAAAAACCCAACGTAGAATAAATTCTGCTTGCCGTATCAGTTATGCAACATTTCATTTGGCTTTTTAACATCTGTAAGAGTAATTATTACAGAACAAAATAAGAAGAAACGTGAACAGCTACAAAGTATTAGAATACAGTCTTGATGTTTACTTAATTATATGACAACTGAACACTGAATAACTGCCTAGAACATCCACTGCATTAAAAGAGCACACAGCTGCTACATTGGGGGATCTCTTCTTTTGTTGCTGTGGGCAGCAGCTAAGAGGGGACACAAAACATCAGAGAAGTTAGCCTACCACTGTCTCACTAACTGATTCTTGAAAACACAGACATTCCTCAAAGTTAATGAGAGCAGCAAGTGTCTTCCTAACCTTTATTTGGTTTACATTAATCAATGCTGTGTAAAAAACTGATACTGGGATTAAAAAGGAACTTGCATGAATGGGGAGGAGGGAAGTTCTTAAAGACTGAGTCTTTATAGTCTGCTTCTCATTTCTCCTCAGTTTGTAAGTTCCTTTCAAAACAAGGTAACAGACACAGTCTATCTAAAGATAAAATATATTTAGTAACTACCTTTGGTTTCTTACAATGTATTGGACTTCCACTTCACATAGTTGCCTGTAGTAAGTGAATAACCTACTTTTTTTTTTTTATATATAATGCTCATGAATTAATTGGACCTAACCAGTCACATCAGAACAGCCCTCTGCCAGTCTCATCAAGGTAAAGATATAAAGACCATCCTTACTGCCTATCCTGTAACCTTTATTTAGCAAAAGTTCCACCGACTCTAACGAATTTGAGCTTAGTTCTTGTCTACCTCTTATTTTCAAATTCTTAGGATTTGGGGGATGAAGGAAGTGAGCCTCCTTGGGGGAGAGGGTCGGGGGTGCAAGATTTACACCTTCCTATTTCAGTTCTGCCTGTCACATCCCTGCTGAACTCAGTGGGAATACTCTAGAAGAAGATTAGAGGTTACAAGCAAGCAATTAAAACCTGAATATCTGTGTTCACCTTGGCATGGTTATACAATCCCTGTGCTAGCATTAATAAGAACACAATAAATGCATTAGCTGGGAGATGCCCCAGCTGGGTTTAGAAGGTGACAGCTCAAGAGTACTCACCTTGAGCATTCCTCTGTACATGTTAGACACAGGAGCTACTTGATCCATGTTCCTGATCCCAAAATCACTCATCTGAAAAATGAGAGGGGTCACATGGAAAACGTTGCTACCGAGGAAGCAAGCATGTTAACAGATGTACCTCACGGCTTCAGTACAGACTACAGAACAGCTCTACAGACTACAGAACAGCTCTCTCAATGAGATACAGGGAAAGCTTTCCTTTTCATTGTTCACATCCCGACCACACAGGGCACAATTCCCACCTTGCTTAAGCAGCTTTTTAACTGGAAGACATTTCACAGGCATCACTGGAGTTAAAGTTTTATGATATGAGCAAGCGAGGATGATTAGCTTCTAATAACCAACGTGAGGGCTTTTAGTACCTCATGAAAAGCCTACAGAAGGCCTTTGTCCACCAAATACCTATCGCTTTGAGTTACTTTCCAACTTTTACCCATTATCTTAAACATTCAATTTGGTGTTATTTTTGCTTATTGGTGTTATTCCTGCTCACATGCCATGATTCACTTTGGACTTTGGCTTTCAGAGGAAGGAAGAGAAGGGACAGAGTGCTGACCGTAATACACCTTCACATACTAACATTCACCCCCTTCACCCTTTTATGAATAATCATTGAAGCCAATACCCAGTATTAGCAACCTGCTTCCTTTACTACACAAAGCATCTCCAAACCACCTTCCCTTCCCTATTTTGCAAACATGGGATTAGCATATTTATAAAGCTTTAGAGGGTCTAAGTTTAAACTGAAAAGGGTTTAGCCAGTAAAATACCCTGTTTAAAGAGTTGATAATGGGACCACCATCAATAGTTCATGCTACTGAAGTCAAAGCTGTATCAGGTTGCCCGTATTACCAGGAACAGGGTTTTGTGAAGCCTGTGCAACTCGTTCTCCTATGTATCACTTAAGGAAAAGAGTGATAAGATTCACATCCTTTTACTGACCTACAGGAGAGATCAAACATAAGGAATAAAGCCAGTTTTATGGCTACTGTTCAGGTTTATCGTGATGCTGTAATACAGGTGTTGGTGAACGATACCTTCTCAGACTACACTGTGGCACGTTGCCTCTCAACAACTTTCCTTCTCCTTTTTCACAGCGTTGGGCTAAACTCTCTCGCTCCACAGAAACTGTCTGAAAATGTGCATTTGTATTTAAATAGTCCCATAGGACACTAGTAATATTTCCACAAAACTGTGATCACTTATTACAAGCAAGTTCTCTCTTTAGCCATGTTAACACAAGGAGAAATCAAAATACAGTCTTAAACTCAGAAAGAGATGGCAAATTAGGAGCTTAACAAAATAAGCCCAGCCTGTTAAAATGATAACACATTCAAAAGCCATCCATGTAAGCAAAACGGAAAATAAAAACATCCAACAGCCAAAGACAAGGAACCCTTTCATCCTCTTGTACAGTCAATCACTTAAAAAAAAAAAAAACAACCAAGAGTCTTTAACTTGAATGGCCCATTTCAACTTTATTGTTATTGGATGTATGGGGTTCATCATTGAAATAAAAAAAGTCAACTGAATATGAAAAGAATAGTCAACTTACACTTCATTAATGTTACCCAAAAGTGCAATCTACTGAATAATGGTTTTTACCTCAAATGGCACGCACAAATATTTGATCTACATTACACATCTCATTGAGCAGCAAAGAATTTTACACAGCATGAGTCTCACTCAGCAAGCATCCTAATCTTTTCATTAAATTTGCCACAGTTTAAACAACTGTTTGTCCTTGCATTCAGTTGGGCTTTTAAAAAAAAGTATACGGCAATTTCTAACACCCTTTGTTTTGCCTTTGAAATCTGCTCTGGTATCTAGGGTTAACTAGCTGCAAGCCTTACTAACTGGAAAGTATTTGTGAAAACATCATACATATTTGCAGTATGGTTAGATCTGATCCCCAGTTAGGGCCACAAATAAGATCTCTGACGCTTTCAGGTACAATCCTGGCCTCTACACAAATCCTGTTGGGAAGTTCCCCGTTGACTGAATGAACTGGGATTCTCTCCTTCCTTTTTTTTTTTTTTTTTTTTTTTTTTTTTTTTTTTTTTTTTTGCTGTTGTTTGGTTGGTTGTTTCTTTAGAAACGTTTAGGGTCCTAAGACAAAAGGTTTATATGAAGTCTTCATTACATGGCGTTGCTCATTAACCCAAGTCACTGTTTCTCTATGCTAGGCTGCTCGTGTGTTCTGTGGCCTTGCCTGCGCACTCCACAGCGTGTGGAAAACCAGACATCGCAGCTCCGGTCTACTAACGCATGAAAACCCTTAGCATGTTTTGTAACACTCCAGTTTTCTTCTTCCAACCAAACCTCTCACATTGTTACACATTTCTACAGCTTTGCTCGCCATACGCCAGCTTTCTTCCCATCAGCAGAACTAGTTTTCCAGCCCTGAGACCCAAAACCCTTACAGAGGTACCACAAGACGAGCGGAACCCAACAGGCGATACGGCTTTCCGTGACACGAAAGGGTTAAACCCGGCTTTCTGCCCGGCTTCCAAAGCTGCTTGTTTAGGTTCAGAAAAGCCACCAGAGCAGGGCACGGTGTGTGACTGGGCCTCGTCCCTTCCAACTCCTCCACTAATGCTGATGACTGCTACTTGCCAGCTATAATTGGTTTAACTGGCAGGACACCTTCTTCAACACCCCCGCAGAGCTGAGTGGGTGAACCAGAACAGGGTCAACAGGATCAGGCACTTATTAACTAATACTCCCGAATTCTGATCAACTTCTTTTCAGCAACAGCCAGGTGCTTGCGCACAGCTGGATCCAGGGGGGAATCACCCACACGGAGAACTAAACCACGCTGGTGTCCGCAACACAGCTCCACGGGTTTGGGGGTTTTTTTTGTTGGGTTTGGGGGTGAGTGGGGTGCCTTCGGTTGCTGCGTTGCTTTTAAATGGCAAATTCTGCATTTCGCTCCCATAGGTTACGCGACAACCGCCTGCCTCCGCAGCGCCGATCCCCCCTGCAACTGCTGGGCTCCCCGGGCACCGGCGAGCGAGATAGCCCGGAGCTGGTACGACTTTTCACACATATGACACACTCGCCCACATAAAAGTTAGATGGGGAGATCACACAGCCCAACATTTTTTAAGTCCCTTTAAAGCACCAACAGCCTGCGCGCTGCCCATTAACCCTTCCCCCCCCGGGCCCCACCAAAGGCATCCCCCTCCACCGCCGCTTTGAACGCCTCCCTTCCCCCCTCCTCCTCCCAACCCCCTTCCCCCGGGCTCAGCCGCCACCCGGGCGGGCACCGCCGCTCCCTCCGCCCGCGGGGTCTGCCCGCTCCCCGGCTCCCGCCATCGCCCCCGGAGGCGCTCGCCCAGGGGGCCCGGC
>VFFE01005362.1:92100-168165 GCA_008921705.1 Burhinus oedicnemus
CGCCTCACCTGGCCCCCGAGGCCGGCGCTCGCCCGCTCCTCCGCGTCCCTCCCCGGCGGCACCGAGTCCAACAAAAAGGGCGCCGCTGCCTCTCCGGGAGCCAAAATATCCTCGATGTGGCAGAGCCGGCCAACAACAACAGCGGGCTGATCCCAGCGCAGAGTCCCGGAGGAGGAGGAGGAGGAAGGGGGGGCGGGAGGAGGGAAGGAAGGCGGGTGCCCGGCGGCGGGTGCGTGGGCGCTGCCGGCCGTGCCGCTCCGCTCCGCGCCGAGCCGAGCCGAGCCGAGCCGCGCTGTGCCGCGCCACCCGCCCTCGCAAGCGCTCTTCAGCGGGCGGGGGGAGGCGGCGGCGGCGGGGCCCGCCTCCCCGGCAAGCCCGGCCCCTCTGGCCGCCGCGGATGCCGTGGTTGTTGTTGTCGTCGTCGTCGCCCCCGTTGCTACGGCGGCGGCGGGGGCCGCGGTGCTGGGTGCGCCGGTACCGGCCACTGGGGCCGGTGTCTCGGCACGCCGGGGCTGCCCCACGGCCGGGCCGGGCCCCCGGCCCCGGTGCCTCCTCCCTTGCCTGGTGCTGCTGGGCATGGGGAGAGGGAAAGACTGGTTTAGCTCATTCAGGGAGACAGATTTTTTTATTATTATTATTTTTTTCCTGGCTATATGAGAGATAATTCATGCTGGACGTTTTCCGTGCTTATTTTTAATTAATACCTGTCCTCGAGATAGATAAGGTTAGGAGAACTAACCCATAAAATCCAGGCATCTGTATAAATAGTCTATTTTCATAAGTAAACTATGACACTTGCTACTGTGGAAATTCAGCAATTATGTCATGTTGCATCTTCTACAGTTTTGGGGGGCGTTCTCAACAGAAACTAGATGCAACGTGAAAGCAGTTTTGTCCTGCGAATTGCAGATCCAAGCGCCACAGCCAGTAAAACAGAGCTGGCGCTCCTCAGAACCTGAAAAAATTTGGTAGCCCTTGGAAAGGCGCAAAGAGCTCTTATGCCACCAACATACAAAGTAACTTTCTGTTAAGTTTATTTTGTCAAAGCGAGTTCCCCCTGAGGGGTTGAGAGACACGGTGGGCAGGCAGACAGGAGGCATGGGTTGCTTTCCTTACTCTGCTCCGCGCTTGTTGGAGCCACCAAACTTTCCTGATTTCTCCTGCCACATAACCCACCACTGACTTCTTTTATGTGGTGTTAAACACTTTGGGTGCACCCAGCTGGGGGGATCCCCACGTACTTCCCTGCTCCCAGGCCTGGCCATGTGTCGGAGCGGTGTCCTGACGGCATCTTGGTGTGAGACCTGGCTGTGTGCCGGCGCTGCATGCTCCGGTCGGGAAGAAGCTGCGGTGTGTCCGTCCGGCAGCCGTCCTGCTGCGGCTGCCCAGGGGACCTGCAGGGCAGCCCGCGTCCCGCAGCACCCACTCACAGGTTCTGGATGCAGTCCTTACTAGCGGTAAATCACCAAGCTGTAAGGAGAAAACAAGCTGGAGCCAAATCCTCCACTTTTCCAGTGAACACCAGGGACCTAAACTGCACTTAAAAAGCTGTTCTTTAAGCTTGCTATTACACCTTGCTTTATTTAAACTAACTCCCATTTCAAATTAACACTTGTGTCATACGGTTGTAACTTTTCTTGTAATAGGAGTCCAATAACTGCTACTTCTCAGTTCCTCACCAGATTTCAACTGACCCTTTACCATGTGCTGAAGCTGTGATTATTTTTGCCATTAAAAAGTCATGGTTTCTTTGGCTGTTGGTGGTGCAGTTGCCAGGGCTCCGTCCTTCTATATTTTCCAGCTATTTCTGGCCACAGCAAAAGCTGGGCCATACAACTTGTTACCCCTCAGTAACATTCTCTAATATTTCTTTCAAACTCTTCAGAAAACTTTCTCCTTAGAAAAGTGGGATATATTTCATTCCTTAGGGTCAAATGTTACCGGGCAAATTGTGACAGTCTACTTCGAGAGACTGAAAGAAGTGTCTTGATTATGCCAATGACATTTCTTACTTCAGGAGAGGCCTGATCTAATAAGGTAACATCTGTTATAATCCTAAGGGAAACCATTAAAAACTGTATGTCAGCTGCATAGCAATTTTAATTATAACACTGACAAAAACAATTATGCTACCCCTTATATAGGGGAAACATCTGTCAAAAAGATAAGATGAAAGGCTGGGAGTTATTTGTTTCTTGCTCAATTAATGTTCTAGGATGCAGAGCAAAATTATTAATGTGGCCATATTTTGCTCTATTAAAAATTCTTATTTTTAAAGCAATTCTTCTTACACAAGAACACAAGAGTATTTAATTTCATTAAATAATACTTATCGTCAGTATACAAATACGCAGTTGCTCCATTAGAAGTGGTACGTGCTTAGTGGGCTGGAGCACATGATGTACGAGGAGGGGCTGAGGAGCTGGGTTTCATTAGTTTGGAGAAGAGCAGGCTAATGGGGAATCTCGTTGCTATTTTCAACTACTTAATGGGAGGTTACGGCAAAGAAAGAGCCAGACCCTTCCAGAGGTGCACACTTGCAGCAGGGGAAATGCCAATTGGATATTGGGAAATAAATGTTCCCAGTGCCAGTGAAAACTTCGTCCATGGAGAGTCTGTGATCTTGACTGGCCAAAGCCCCGAGCCACCCCAGCAGAAGGTTGGAATAGAGACCTGCAGCGCTCCTCTCCAGCCCAAGTTACTGTATAATTCTGTGATCCCTCTGCACTGCTCGTTTTCAAAATGCAGCATCTTTAAGCTAGAGAGTCCAAGATAAAATAGTTTTTGTTTTGTTTCTCTTCTGTAGTGTACCTGCGTGTTTTGTTCCGTTTCGGGAATTGTCCATCCTCCTCACAATTTCTTTAGCTCTTACCTGTGCTTTTGTGCTTGTCTGTGTTGGCGTACTGTCAGCCATAGAGGCAAAAGGGGGAGTTCTGTATAAACTTAAGAATAGTCATGGTATCAGCACCATGTTGCAAATTTTTGACATTTTTGTTGTTGTTGTTGCAGAGCTACTTGCTCATAAATTTCTTGTTTCAGTGAGGACCCACACTGCAAATGAGTGTTAAGGGGTTGCTTCTGGGTTTTTAGTTGCCTTTTTCTGCAATGGTGTCTCAGAAATATGCCGGAGAGTTACCTTCTTGTAAAGAAACTTGTTAGATTTTTTTTTTAAGTATGTAAGTACATGATCTTTTACACTGAAAGCAACGGGTGGTTGTCTGAGGGGGTAATTTAGCCCCAGATTTCTGATTTGAGCAGCTGCAATGATAATATACGAGTTCGTTGGCAAAGACAGGGAGGAGGAGAAGAGCGGCAGCTGATGGTCAGGGCATCCCAGGGAAGGGCTTCACTCAGGGTCTACACATCATATTCTCACTGGGGCCGAGACAGAGGGGGAATAAGATCCTAAAAATGTAGAGGTTTAAAGCATAGAGAGGGAATGCGAGGCAGCAGGTATGTGGAAGAGCTGCATTGCAGCCAGGGCTCCGGCACAGCTATGACTTACTCCTCCAGAATTTTTCTTGCGCCACGGGAGAGGACACACAGGAGTGAAAACCCTCTCGTGCTGTCAAAGTATGCGTTGTGTGCTCATCTGCATGTTGGCTCAGCTCCTCTGCTGGAGTATGTTTGGGGCGCACGTGTCCCTCCTCCTCCTCCTGCTGCGGCCGCCGCCGTGGGGAGCAGCGTGGCTGTGCTGGCCTGGGGCAGCCCTTGCCGGGGAAGCCCCATGGGTGTTTGGTGGGCACTCAGGGGTGCGGTATGGCTGATAGGCCTGCACCTCCTCCCACTCCCCCTCCCATCCCTACCAGGGATGCCTCCTTGTTCATTTGCATTCAATAATGTAAATAAACAGAGTCATCCTGAATTTGAAAGAAAAGGCTGTATATTTGTGCCCCTAAAAGACAATTAACAATGAAGCTCCAGTAGCGACCGTCTATAAGATCACAGTGTAAAGGGTCTCAGGAAATAACATCTTTGAAAAATAAAGGCCCGGCTATCTCGGTTTGAAATAGCAACTTCAAACAAGATGCTATTATGATTGAAACAAAGGATGAAACTCGTTGACTCGGCCATTCAAACGCAACTAAGCCAAAATATTTATACAGGGTCGGGGAAAGGGGGGTATCAAAGGACCATTCACTCAGACGTGTATTCTTCACGGTTAAAATAAAACACTGCTGACCGTCCCCACCGAAAAGTTCTCCCCACAGTGTTTGGTGCACAAAGTGTGACCAAGATCATTTCTGTGAAGGCATCTCAGTGAGTCACAAAGTATAGCAAGTTATTCATGTGCGTGTCATTATTCTGAGCACATGCAAACCAACATTAATAATTACTGTGGAGAAAAAAAATACCGTGTCAAAGTTCTGTCAGCAAGTTTGAGTAACAGAAATTGCTGCATTTTGCCCGTAAAGCGCTATGTTTCACCTTCATAAAACTGAAGGCAATTAAGTAAACTGCCAGCTCCGTAAAGTATAAAAATTTGAAGTCCTTATGCTTCTGTTTTTTTAATTAAGTGAAAATGTTACAAGCATGGCTCAAATAATGTTGCCAGCAGACAGGAGAGATGCCTAACACATGAACTGTAGGATGATGTCTCATATGATTGAAAAACTAAGCCTTTACCTTTCATACTAAACCAGAAGATTAGTCGTTAAACTAGCTAGTGCTTAAGAGATTGCTCATACCATTTTGGGTGTATTTAATTAATTTCATGCAGTCTGAGGCATAAAATAAAAAGCACATGTTAATATTTTAAAGCCAAGTGTATTCAGAAACAGCAGAGTTTAGTAATTGCTTTTGGGTGACTGTTCAAAAAAGGACACTTGAGCTTCCTTTAGCAACAGAGCTTTTTCTTTTATACTCTGCATTTCATGTGCTGCTAGTTTTATTTAAGAATTACCTTGCTTGTGTACAGGCTTACAGTTCTCCTATCCAACTCACTCATCACTCTGATGTGCCCTTCATCACCACATTTGCTCTCCCACCTCTGTGGGCAGCGGCATGCTTGTCTTACCAGTAAGGGCAGTACTTCATCTTGTGATGGGTACGGTTCCCCTCTTCTCTTCCCCTGTCACCAAAAATTATAGGAGTTTTGCAACATTCTTCTGTGGCTGTAAAAGTTGCACGCTGGCGCTTGGAAAGTTGTCAATACTATTTAAAAGCTTACATTAGCCCTAGGTATATTGCCTAGGTATATTGATAATGATGTTTACACCACAGAAAGGGAGAGCCCATTGCTAGCAAGCCTTGCTTGTTGCTGCTGCTCTTGTACTTCTGTAAGTGGGAACTGTCTGTGTAAGCACTGGGTGTATTTTTGGAACAACGACTTAAGATTATTTTTTTCCTACTGACATATACTCCTGTGTGTGAGTGCCCAAGCCCCAGCATAATAGAATTTGCTCATCTTTTATGCTTTCTATTACCTTCTTTATTATTCTCAACCTACTTTGTTCTCATCCCTTACCTTCCAGAGCAAATTCACGGTTCGCTTTTTTATCTCATTGACTTATGTTTGTGTAGTGAGCAGTACAAGCCAAGCGCTGGGTCGTGGCAGAACTTGTGGCACAGAAAGCGAGTGCCAAGTCATATCTAATCACTTGGGTTTTTTTCTGGCAAGAAAACACTATGATTTCATCCATGTGTCCCTCTTACTGCATGTTTAGTGCATATACACATCCTTACATAAAGAGCACCGGTGAGTCTCATTGTGGTCAGTGAATAAAAAGAATATCCCTGTTTACATAATATTTTGAAATTCACTCAGATCCTGGCAGGTGCTACATGTTGGGACCTACAGGACATGCATTTTTCAGTACTAAGAGTGAGGGAGAAGTTGCTGGTCTCTTTCTTGACCCAAGCAAAAATTCAGGTGTAGACCACTGCAGTCAGAATCATTCATCCCACTCTGTGTTGAGGATCTCAGCCTGAAGTGTCCAGAGCAAAAAATCATCTATTGAGTGACCTTGACTAAAATAACATCTATGCGAGACCTATATCCCATTTTATTGACCTGCTCTTCTGTTGGAAGACTGTTCAGGCCTTGCTATCTCAAGGAATTAACCCCCAATCTCACAGAAATAGGAAAAGGAAAGGTAATGGCAGCTTTAGCCATAAGTGGATGCATACATTGTTGTGTCCACTGATGCATACATGGGTAGACTTGGAAAACTGCCTGTCTTTGATTCATGGATGTCTTCTCTGTGAAGCACTGCCCTGTCTTAGCCAAGTTGGCTGTCTTTTTGCTTTTACTTCCCCAGGGGCATAGTGTCAAATTAGTCATTTTTACAAGAGAGGGAAGCTTTATAACAGCCACAACATACATTCTCTGGAACACTGACAGGATAAATTCACTTTATACAAATATAAGCAGCAGTTGCTGTATCTGTCCTGGTTTCTTTTTTCTCTCTTTCCTTTTCCTTTTTTTTTTTTTTCCATGACAATGGAGCAGGTGCAATGCCTATGTCTGTTATCAGTATCTAATATGGTTTAAGCAAACACTGAATTGCTCATGTTGTCTAGGTGTTGCATGTAGTCTATTAGTCATCCCGTCTAGTGCTTATCAGAATGCAAAAAAACAACATTTGAGATGAGTCATTAAGATTCATTAAAGAATATCTTTGTCATAACAGCAAATGAGGGAGAAATATGGAAGGGACGGGCAGGCATATGTCTAATATTTGTGGAGAACACACGACATATGCTGTATACCAGGGATCTTGACAACAATACTGTTTGTAAGAATATTATTAGCAGAGCAAAAAGTGAGCTTAATTGTGTTGATCGACCCAAGTAAGCAGATTCTGTATTTGGAGTTCGAAATAATTAGCTTTTTGGGGGAACTGGATTATAGGGTATCGGGGAAGCTGACATCCCGCACCAGTGTCAAACTGGGGCCAAACCGTAAGTCTTGCTTCACCCCACGTGCAGCTTTGTTAGTGGCAGAAACCCCAGGGCACTGTGGTCCCCTTGCCCTGCTAGCCATGTCCCCAGCAAAACAGACATTCCTGCAGGATGTGACATGGCCACTCGTGTGGCCACATGTCCCTGTCCTGTGTGACCGTGGTCGTCTGGCCCTGCATGAAGCCCAGACGCTGCAAGCACTCTGCAGGCGCTTAATGACACACAGCTCTGAAACCACCACCTCTGTGTGGACACTGGCCGGCGAACCCTCTGAGGGGGACAGCCTGTGCCTGGCTGGCATAAAATAGAGGGGAAATCATTTTCTTAGCCCATGAGAATCTGCTGGAGCTTTGGCATTGGGTTTTTTCCCCCCCACAGGAACAACAAAATCAGTCTCAAAAATACTTTGTGAATTATATTTTGGAAAAAAACTATAGAAAACCGAAGCAAAAACTAGCCATGATTGATCAAACCCTTGCATTCTTTTTGCTCCTGGCTTTTTTTTTTTCTAAACATGTTTTTATTTTAAGTTGTCTTTTGTACAAACAGTGGGTTTTGGTGGAGCTCTGGACACATCAAGCAAAGGCTTCATCTTGTGGGAGAGCATTGTAGGCAGTTCCTCTCCACACAAGTCTCCGTGTAGCTTTTTTCCCCACCAGCATGAATTCCCCTCTGTGGGCCAGATGTGCTTTTCTGCTCATACAGATGAGTGTTTCCATGGCTGAGGAGTTGGTCCTGCTGACAGCATCAAGATTTCTGGAGACACTGCTCGCTCGCAGGTGTGAAGTGGATTGCTCTCTGGCCTTGGGCAGATAAGCAGCCATAGGAAGTTGTTGCTCTTGTGCCTTTTCCCAGCGTTGGAAATCTTTTAATTAGGGAAGAAATAAATTGTCCACATAATTTCTTTTTTTCTGTACTGCAGTGTCTTCCCTTTGTCTCAGTACAAACTGGTTTTCTTGATATGGCTGATTGATAAAGAAAGCTGGTCCTTGCCCAAAAGTCTTCAAATGAGCGCATATATATTCTATGATGACCTTTATGGTAATCATTCATTTGCTTTTTTATTAGTATCATCCAAATGATTGCTACCTACATCACAGCTTTAACTCTGCCCATGTATGGAAACTGAACTTTGGAAGAAATACGCTCTCGGGTCCCGCTTGGGTGAGCTCTGCTGATTTGCTTCGGGTTTCTTTAAGCAGAACCTCCTGTATTGCTTTTAATGTTCTTAAGTAAACCCAGGAGAAACTAACTGTTGTGTGGAGCTCTTATCTCAGGGGAACACGCGCTTTGGCCATGCAGGAAACAAACTGAACAGCTTTTAAAAGACAAGGATTTTGATCTCACCTTCTTTAAATTCCTTCTGTGCTCTCACAGAAACCCGGCATTTCTGGGAACCCGCACCCAGTGTGTGCCAGGGCTTAAGGTCAGCAATCATCTTTAAATACCCTTTCCCTGCACTTGGACCCTCTATCGCTTCCCAGTGTTTTTCCAGCTTGCAGCCCTGTCTCTGGCTGGTTGAGCTTTTGCTGCTTGCCGCTGGCAGCTTCAAACACCAAACGCATTTGGGGCAGTGCTGTGAAGATGCTTCCCGAAAGGGACTTGCTGGACTCTTACCAGCAAGGGCCAGCATTTATGTAGTAGCAGTGTCTCCTGTTGTAAAAAAAAAAAAAAAAGGTTGAGGATTGTATATGAAATGTCCCATAGATTGTCAGTAACGCATCTGTTTCCCACATCAGACATTTTGACAATAAAAGCTTCCCTCACTTTCTTTAGGTCTCTGTATCTTGTATCGTTACAAGCTCTGCTGGAGAGTTTAGTTACTGAGCAAGAGGTGAAGAGCTCCTAAATGAGCACACTTCACCCCTCTTTTCAAGGCCATTGAAAACACCTAAAGGAATTTAGTTTTTCTAGGATATTTCCTTCTTCCACCTCTTCATGTATGCCCTCCTCTTCCCTTGAAAGGAACACGTCCCTAAAGAAAAAAGTTTGTTTATCAAGTATTTGTTACATGCATTCATGCTTTCTCTGCAAGGGTGTTTTTTAGTTTGGATTTAGCTTAAGGAAATGAGAGTCACGGAGTCACTCAGCCATTTTTTCTTCTGGCTTCCTGTTTCCCCCAAACAACTTTTGAACCCTTTGGTCAACTTTAACCAAAGCTTGGAAGGATCTCATGATCTGAGGGAAATAAAGTTCTTAACACGTCTGAGAAATAAGAGGCAGCACAGTAGATAAAAGACACCAGAGCTCGTGCCCCCATGGAGATAAAGGCAGAAACATGGTCTCAACTGTATTTGTTTCCAGAGAATCGCACAAGAAATAAATGCTATTAACAAGAACCTTTGATCAAAGCTCACATCTTACTAGGCTTGAGATAAGAGTTTGTATCTTACTAGAGATGAGATAAGCCGCCCTAAGACACAAGTCACGGGAGCCAGGCGTCATTTTTTTCTCCTGCTTGCAGAACGACTTGTTGCTTTGGTAAAGTATAATATTTACTTCTACTTGGTGGTGTCTCGTCACAACTTAGGCTCTGTCCGAGCCAGCTCTGTTCTGGGGATATTTGGTGAGATGAGAGCGGAGACTTGCTGTTTCAGTGTTGCCTAAAGAGCAGAATTGCTAGGATCAGCTTTAAATCTGCTGCCAAGCCTACAAGTGGTGGGGCTGGGTGACTCCCAGGCTCCACAGGGAGAAGCCAAATGGACCCGTTCTGTCTAAACAAGATCAATAGTGACTGAAAGTCATGATTATCTGAAGGCTAGTCAAACTCTATTAATTAGTGAGTTTGCAGTTTAATTTGGAAACATATTTGGCAAATGGCCAGTGCTATTGATACGTAGGTTTGCGAAATCCTACCAGGAATGAGTGAGCCGGCATGGAAAATGGGCACCTATCCATCCCTAGAGAGTGAATCAGATATCTTATTTTATTTCAGGAAGATCATTAATGCCTCCTTTTGTGTTTGTTTTTTTTTTTTAAAATGTTGGATGGGGCCTTGAGCAACCTAGTCTAGTGGAAGGTGTCCCTGCCCATGGCAGGCAGGTTGAACTAGATGATCTTTAAAGTCCCCTCCAACTCTAACCATTCTATGATTCTGTGTGCCAGGTCTGTAAGTAACGTAGGGACCTCACACTAGAATTTCCAGCGGGAAGAATGGCAGAGTACCTTCTGCAGTCTTCTCCCTGCTGCGGCAGTCTTCTGGATGTCAGTGCTTCCTACCTAAAACTTTCCAGTTTCCCATGTTTCCAGTATTTCAGTATGGACGGTATATCATATATGTTCATTATGGAGAGTACTCTCCATACCCAGTAGTGACGGAATAGGAGATAGGTTCAGTTTTCTGATATTTGGTATACTAATCATACAGGTGATCATCTTAGGTGATTTAAGTATGTGTGTTTAGCAGAGTGGAACTTGGGACCTGTGCATCTTTTGTTGTTGCATTTCAAAAAATAAATCTTTCCCAGTTATCTTTTTGACATCTTTTGTAAACAGTAAATTCAAGAACAAACTTTGTAAAGCTCTTAACCCTAATCTTCCTTATAAACCGCAAAGGTCAAATTACCAGTTATGCTCTGTGTTTGTTTTTGTCCTCTGGGTTTCAATTTTCATGCTTGCTTTTGCTCCCAGGGACTCTGTGAGGCTCGTAGTTAGGTCAGGTTTTGTACAAGCAAAGAAATCCATTCCTTTTCCAAAGACCTGCCATCTAGTTTAAAGAAGGCAGTGGAATGCAAGAATAGCTTGTACTTTGTAATGCCTAAGTGGCAGGTTTTGAGCCAAGGTTTACAGAAGAAGTGAATTAATTTTTACAGGATACCAACTTGCTCTCTAACTCCATTATTTAAAACATGGTTTCTATGTCCTCCAGAAGAAATCCAGTGGATAACCAGCTGCTTTGCATTTGTCAGGTGGAAGAAACAGCAAAGTCATTCCAATCTGGAGTGCAGCGGGGGCTGTAGGACCAGGTGAGAAGGTACAAAAGCAGGCATGTAGGAAGGACTAAGTCTCATGAATCATGTCTCTGGTAAGGGCTGGAAGCCTGTGGCTAATGTGATGTAAAGCCTTGGGGAAAAAGGTGTTGAAGTGACAAACCATGAGGATGACTTTAGCAGCAGCATTCTTACTACAGCTTGCGTGGGGAAGGGTTGAAGATGGAAGAGACAGAGAAAAGACTGCAATAGTTCAAAGGGAAGAGAAATGTCCGTTCAAAGAATTATGTCTCCTATTGCTTCTCTGTGGGATACTGGTTTAAAGCCTAGCAATAGTTAAATGAACCCTGTTTTCCTGTTTCTCTCCCTGGTGGATTCCTGATTAATTCAAGCTTCACAAGGTTTGTCTTTCAGTGAGGACACTGACTAGGTCCCTCTCCTCTACCTAGTCACTCATTTTCAGTAGGGGTAGGAATGTAATACATTTGAGATCTCCTGTCGTCTGCCAAACGTGACTGCAGTTGGCTAGGGAGTCGAAATTTGGTAAAGGAAAACAGACAGTCACCTCAAACATACCGTGATCACCTATTTCCTTATAAAAACATGATAAAAATAGCAAAATATCTAAATTAGCTCAACAACTTTTAAATATGAGTTCAACACACCGTAATGAATTATGTACTGTATGTTTCACTTAAAAGTACAGCATATTTCGCTTTACTCTTTCAAGCTAAAAACATGCCAGAAATGGCTTTTGGTGAACCAATAATTAAGAAAAGAGCTCTGAGAAATTTTGTTAATATATCATGCTGTTGGCTAATGTTTGGTTCCCTTATTGGGGCAACACATTGCTGCAGCCCCGGTAATGACTTCTCTGAGAGATGGTGGTACTTCTGAAGAGCGTAGACAGTTTGAATATTTGATAGCATACTCTGAGGTGTTTGGATGAACCGGTCATTTAAAAACAAAATCAATAGGCATGCATCTCTAGGGAATAGTAAACAAAGTTGGAGTCATTCCTAATTATTGGGATACAGCTCTGTCATCAGCTCCTTCTCTAGATACTATTATTTATAGAAATAATTATTATGCAGCATTCAAATTTGGGATGCACACGGTTCTTTAATTGGGGGCTGAACTTGTATTTGGGGATCTGGATTCCTATCGTTACTCATCTGTCTATCATTTATAAAGATTATATATCTGGAACGTGACCTGTATGTAATTACAATTAATTAAGTCACCAGCAGTATGCTGAAAAACTTGCATTTAAATCAGGGGTTGAATAATTAAAGCAATTAGTTAGAACTGACTATTTGTAATACGGCTTCTTGAAAATATGGAATAATTGCTAATCTTCTAGGCAGAGATGGACAGAACATCAGCCTGGTATTTAATTTTGTAAATATGAATTAGGTGAGGTGGTGCAAGTGAGAAATCCTTTTTTTTTTTTTCTTCAAATTTTCAGAGGTCATATGAACTGCTAAATGATGCGCAACCCAACGGATTATTTCAGGGCATGGTACGTTTAGGATGTCCACATGAATCCTCAAGCTATTAAAACATTTCCCTCTCTTGGCTTTCATCATTTTTATTTATAATCCTTAATTTGTGTGGTCGGGACAGTGCCACTCAGAGAGTAACAGTCCTTCTTCCACACCCTGCTCTTCCGCGTGCTGCCGCCGGTACTTGTCCGTACGGCTGCATACAAGCTGCATCACGCCAGGCTGCCCGTGGCCTCCGCGCCTCCCTCAGCAAGCTCCCTGTTGATTATTTATTTCAGGAAGGCGTGAGGGAATCTAACACCCACGCTCGGCAAACTCACCTCCCCGTCACCGCGCGCTCGTTGGCAGGCTGCGGCTGGAGCAAGCGTGCCACGTGTGGGAGAAATCAAGAGGAGATCAGCTAGCGCGGAGACACCAGATCCAGCCTCCCCTCCCTCCTCCCCAACTTTGGCCGGGGCTGACGAAGGGGCTCGCTCAGCCCCAGCCCAGCCTGCCAGCACTTTGCTTCCAGGTAGATGGCCTAGATAGGGCAGCCCTCCAGCCTGGTGTGAGCACCCTGCCTCTACCTGGGGAAACGTGGGTGACTCAGAGCGGGATGTAAATGGGAAGGTGTCCAAGCAAGCCAGCCCCGGCGGAGGAGAGCCTGCCCCCAGCCTCGCAGAGCAGCGGCCGGGTGTCTTGCTCAACGCTGTCGTCAGGTGGTGATGGGTGATACTATCTGCATCTTTCCCAATTCGGTTGCCGAAAAAATGTGTCATGATACCAACAAGTATCAATCGGGCACCCTTCAGAGAAAGGGCAGGGGACTTGCGAGGGCTGTGGTGGCGACAGCCCCTGGCAGTCCCAGCCCAGGGAGGGAGGGGTTCTCTGTGGGCTGGGGCTTTGGGGATGAGCTGGAGGTCCTCGTTGAGGGTGGGTAGCTGAAGTGCGCTTGCCCCAGCACATGCTGCCTAATGCCTTTTGTGCTCTTAGCTTTTTGTTTCTCTCTGTAGCTGAGCCCATAGGCTGTAACTTGGACTGGAGAATCTTTGTCTGTATTGCCAGGCGTAGAGGGTAGGATGTGCGGTGGCCGCACTGTGTGGAAGGCGAGCTCACCGTGAAACAGTCTTGATTTTACACAGACTTTTGTTTTCTTTTTAAAAACCTGCTGTCTTTGTGGAACTGGAGACCATTATACAAGATAGGTCAGTTCAATTATTTAATTGAAAGCTCAGTTAAATAATTTATTGCACAAGATTAGCTTTTGTGCTTATACCCCAAGAAAGTTAAAAGGATATTGCCAAATTTTGCTCTTCAGAACACACATGTATTTTCCAGAACTTGGATAATTGCTTTCTATGTTTATCTTATGTCTTTGGGGTTTTTGTTCTTGTTTTTTTTTTTTTTCTTTTTCCTCAAATCCCATTTGAATGAGGCACTCTAAGACTGTGAATCGCGTGGAAGTTTTGCCTGCTTAACGTTGGGCATATGCACAAAGAAGCATTGGTGGGACCTTAACTGGCCACCTAACCCGTCTCCCTGCCCCAGGGCTTTGCCAACGCAGGCTTTGTGCTTTTTGAGCAAACAGAACAATTCAGCATCCTGTATGTGGGGGACGGCTCCTAACCAGTTTGGAGATATTTTTAGAAGTCGATAAAATGATGCTTCATGAAACACCAATCGTGCAGCTTGAAAGAGGAAATAAGAGTGGAAGAGACTTGGGGGAAAAATTACTGTATTTTTAATTATGAGTCCTTTTGATGTTGTCAGCCCATACCTTAAGCAATGGGAACAATTGTTTAACTTCCTTCCTATTAATGTGGTCATTTTATGGCTTACAGAAACGGCTTTTGCCAGTAACACCATTTACGGCTGCGGCTGTGACATGCATGGGACTGGCCCAGGGGGAGAGTGTTTCAGGCAGCACAGCTGCCCCAGCAGGGTGCAGAAGCATCCTTCCCAGAGCGGGTAGTGGGATGCCTCCTTGCCCGCTGCCTGCCGTGGGCAGCTCCCCTCCATCTCCTCCTTCTCCTAGCCCTGCTCCCAGCAAAGTGGCCAGCCATTTCCCCTCTGGAATGTGCACGAGAGGGCGACGGCAGGCTTCCCCTTGCCCCAGCCCCAGCAAGGCTTTGCCCAGCTCCCTGCAGAAATGGGGGCTGTGGGAAGGCAGGGAGAGAGGAGAGTCTCTTGCCTCCGCTTTTATAGGTCTGTGTGTCTCCAAAATGTGTCTCCTCGCACTGTCACGCAGCGTTTCTTGCAAAGCACTGCTCGCTTGTACCTCTCTGCTGCTTCCCTGTTATTTTTAAGGAGAAGGTGGCACTCATCGGTAATTATTACTGTAGCAAAGACCCATTTCATGAAGTTGGTCTTGACTTTCTCCATCATTAGAGGTAGGACCTGGGAACAAGAACCCAGGCAGCTATGCCCTCACTTGCTAGTGTGGTGGTCTGCAGCTCTGTCTGGGCTGTAAGGCATATGGTTTCTCACAGGAAGCATGCGTCCACCTCATGGAGTTCACTGGAATTTCAGCTTGCTGAGGCTGAAATGTTCCCATATAATGGAATCAACACATGAATAGCCGTCTGCTGAGCTGGTGAGGGAGGCCGAGCCCTCTGCTCCTCTGTTGGCTCCTAGGCGAGCAGGAGGTTCTCTTCGGGATGGGGCAGGGGTTTGCAGGTGCACCCCAGAGGTTGCTAGCTGAGCTGGGAGAGGACCGCCTTTCCCCAAATGAAAGAAAAGGAGGAAGCAAGTTCAAGTTTGCAGAATTAAATCATTTCAGTGCAAATGGGAACAGGGTCTCGAGGGTACGGTAATGTGCAGAAATGCACAGGTCTGAAATTAAAGCAAGATTTCATAATCTTGCTCAAGACAGCTGAGTCGGCCTATTCTCACTGAATTTGGCCAGTCCACACCAGTTCAAGGTCTGGCCCTGTGGATGAAGCCTAAATGTATTGCTCATTTTTTTTTCTCCATTTTAATAGTCTTGATGGCCTAGGGCAGGGCACGCTCAGCTCTTCAGATAAAGGTATCTTAGGTCAGTGTTATCTCAGATTTTTTTTGCATCACGTACACTCACAAAGGAAAAAGTTAATATTCTTTCACTTGAAACTCTTACCTCTTCATGAGTTAAACCTGCTGAGAAGACAAGCAAAGTATGATGCTCTCCAGAGTATGCTTCTTGTTCAGTATGACAGCTTGCAGGTCATCACAGGGAGAGACCATGATGCTCAGTAGACTCCCAGCATGCCATGGAGGTGGTCCTTAGGATGTGGATTTCTCTGCCACAGTGCAGAAAGAAGCTGTGATACAACAAACAGTTCGGTTTCCCTTGGCACTGACCCTAGAAAGGGTGCTCTGAGGTTCTGACTCCATGTGGTGGGAGGTGATGTGGGCTGCTCAGTCAAGGTGATTCACATTCAACCCCAGAGTACTATGGACCCTCAGCAGAAAGGATAATACTGAAAGGAGGATATTCCTGTGTATGCATCTTGCCTGGAGAGAGAATTCAATTCCTGGAAGAAAGCTGCGGAATAGTGGCCTGCAAGAAGGGTCTGAGAAGTTGCCTAGATACAGGTTCCCTTGTCCATACATCCTCTCCTGAGAAAACAGGGCTATTCTGGGATTGCAAAAACAATGGCACAGATATGTCATGTGTGTTTAACACTGTGCAAAGATTCCCCGTATGGCAGAAGAATTTCCAGGTAGCAAAGTAGTCAGCTTTATAGACCCTTTATGTCCTTCAAGAAGTGCTGAGGGGCTGCAGCATCGGCAGAAGATGGATTCTTTGTCTTAACCTGAAGAAACCATCCTTAAACTCAGAAGGGCCCCCACTCCAGCAGAGCAAAGCAGCTGCTTCAATGCCCCTTCATTATTAACAGTGCAGCTCTGGGGATGACAGGCCAATGTAGAGTAGGAGTGATATGTAATGGAAGAAATTACCTGTTTCGAGAGAGACTTCCACATTTCTTGTGGCTTTCCCTTTTCCCAGTGATGCAGCGAAGGACATCTGCTGCGGGAAAACTGTAACCTCTGGAGAATTCCTCTGTGTGCCAATAAACTCCAGCCTGAGCATTCACATCTCTATATTTGTAAACATTCTCAGCATATCTCATCTTTGGGATACATACAAGCTGTACTGTACTAAAATGCTGTTATATTACTGCTGGCTGATGCAGTTCATCATACTTTTTGTTGTGTTTCACTTGTTTTGAATGTCACCAAATAACTTTCAATGAGACAATTTTTTTATTATGATAGGTGGTAAATATTGTGTTGAGGGGAAAATAAAGGTTTAAGTGGGAATTTTCCAATCAAAGCCACCGTTCTTTGTTGTTTGTAATCTGGAAGAAGACAACGCACAAACGAAAAAGGATGGGTAGATGGATGAGTCAGTGTAAGTAGTATCTGATGCTTTTGAAAGAAATACTTCTTATATAAACACCTGGGTGATCTGTTGAAATTTACTACACATACTCATGATAAATGAATTTTTTAAATACTATTTAAGAGTCTGAGCAATCTTTGGAGACTCTCTTCTAGTGCTACAGTATTAGCGGAACACATCTTTCAGATCCTCCCTACAAACTGAAACAGAGATTTTAATTATTTTTTTTTCTTTTTCCAAAATGGAAACATTTTTAAAACTGTGTGTAAGCGCTCATTCATGCTTAGCTATGTGTAACTGGATTTAGAACAGTAATCCTGGCAATGTTTTTTCTTTCCCTCTAAAATGTGTATTTTCCATTAGTGTAGCTAATGAATGTTGCTACTTGTATGAAGACTTTTTTCCAGGTTACCAGTGAATCACTTCAGGCTGTGACCTTATCTGATCTTGCATGCTCAACAGGGCTGGGACTAATCAATAATTGGTGAGATTTCATCACGGAGACCGTGGGTGCTGCAGGAAGCAGTTTGGTGATTAAGAAGTTGACACTCTTTCTCTCAACCACTAATGAAACTGTCCCGTCGAAGCCCTAATAGGACTCTGCAGCTTTTTGCATGGGACAGAAAACTGAGATCTTCACTGCTCATCGTTCATAACTATCTCGTGGCATTTTTTATGCGTGAGCGCGAGAGTAGGACTATTCATCCAGGCAGTCCTGGCCAAATTCCAGTCTTGATAATTGTTTTCTGCCTAGCTTCCTTCGATTTCAATTTAGACTGTTATTCTTCTTTGTTTCCTAACCCAAGGTGTTAAACTGATGGTATGAGTGCTTCCCAGGCCAGCACTGGGAACGCTGCCTGGCAGAGGGGAGTGCGATTCTGCTGCCTTTAACCTTTATTGAGTATTTTGACATCTTCTCAAAGGGCTGTCTCTGTGAAGGACTGATAGCGTCGTGTGGAAACATCTGGACAGGGTGAGCTTTTCAGCTTCCTGGGCCGGAAAGACTTTAGCTATTGAGGTGCACAGCTGTAGTCTGATCTGCAGTTTGATGTTTAGATCATAGACAAAACTCATGATTTTTTCCCCCCCTGTGACAGCCTCTGGGAATTATCAGTGTTGGCGTTAAAGTGCTGCGTAAAACATAGTGGGAAGTTCTGAATGCCTTTCTTGTTTGTTTGTTTGTCTGCGATATTTGTAAAGACAGCCTGGAAAGCTCCTGGTGTTTGTTGTCGGTGGCATTCTCTGAATGCCTCCATATTCCTGCTCCTCATGGAGAAATACAGGAGATTTAGAAGCTGATCTCCTGCCCCACCTCCCCACTTCTGCTTCAGTGCTGCCCCTCCAGGGACAGAGAGAGCATCCAGGACATTTCTCTGGGATAACAGGGAATTGGGTGTTGGGGAGGGGGGAGTGTGGAAAGACTTGATATTCCTGGTGTTTCTGAGAATCACACTTAGTTCCCTACCAGGAATATGCGCTGCTGAAGTGAGCACTAGGTTTTGGAAAAATCAGTGTTCCCTCTCCCCCCAGGTAAACCAGTCAGGTTATAAAAATCATTCAGATGATTTCTGTGCATCACAGGAGAGGCCATTTCCAGTCCCCGACTCTTCCCTTCCCAGTCCAGCTGCTGGTTTTGCCTGGGTTGCTTCTTCGCAGCAAGAAAATTCAAAGAGGTAGGAGCGACTGGCTTTCTCGAGCTGGAGCTAGAGCTGCTCAGGCAAAGCCAGACAAAACCAGAGGAAAATAAACTTGTCAGAATCAGATTGGCTCAAGCTGATGTGAGAGGTTTTAATTTCTGTGTGGAAAATGAGAATCCTAAATCCCTGGCTGAAGCCTGGGCTATGGATGCATGCCTTCTCCTGGCTGCAGCTCTGCCAAATGGAGCTCATCACTGCTTTCCCCATCCAAAATTATCCCTAGTTGTACCTCCTGGTGGACCTGTTCCTTGGGCAGGGGTGGGGGTGGGAGGACTAAAACCTGTTTTAATCAGAATGAACAGGTCGCCTTGCACAACACACACAAGATCTTTGCTAACTGAATTCATGTAGTCCTCAAGGAAGGCCTGCCTTGCTCTCCAGGGACTTCAACATGCTTCATCGTGAGCTCAGTGACCTGACACTTCTACACTTTAACTTTCCTTAGGGTTGTCTTGCAGATAAACTCTGAAAGGCAGTGGCATTTTTTTCTGCTCAGCTGAAGTAACTCACCGGTGTGGAGGAGGACCGGTCCCTCCTGCCCTCTGCCTGCGTCAGGCAGCATCCGGCAGCATCAGGCAGCATCCCTGGTGCGGGAGCACTGCTGCAGCCAGCCCCTTGCCAGCTGTGCTGAGTGGATTTACATACTGGGCATCCCTGTGCCTCAGCCTCCCAATACCTCCCTACAGGGTCATCCTGTTGGGCCTGTTTGGCCACACATTGTTTTTGTGGGGTATTGTCACCTGGAGAGTCCAAAAGAAAATTTTTGTTCTCGTGTCCTACATGCCACATAAACATATGAGGAGAAATAGACCCTGCCCAGAAAAGCTGTAAATAATGGAGCCAGAGAAAGGTCACAGCTCCCCAGCTATGCTACAGTGATATGACTGCACAGATTGTGGGCATTGCTGAGCCCCAGCAGAGCAAGCTCACGTCTGCCTTTACATGGCCATGTAAACTCTCTAGAGTTGTGCGAGGAAGACAGCACTGTGTTGTGTCTAGATGGGAAACTGAGGCAAAGAGGCTAAGCAACTTGTCTGTCTGTCTGCCTGATGGAGCTGAGAATTGGTTCTGGACCTTCTTGCAGTACCTCTACAGCAAGCCCTCCATCATGGCTACCCAGGGTCTGAAAATGATCAGCTGCCTAAACTGCTCCCTGGCGCTCAGGACCAGTTGTTTCCTGGTACGAAATCTCCTGTAGTTTTAAGTCACAGCTTTATTTTTAGATCAGCTCTACCTCAGCCGTAATTACATTTGTACCAATCAAGTATGTGGTAACACTCATAGGTCTCTGACTAGTCCTTTAGTGTAAGAATTAATTTGCGGGGTTGGAAAAGGCAAAATGGCAGGTGTTTCACAGTAGCGTGTCATTGAGGTTTCACCTGCCCTATAAGGCTATTAAAAGGCGATGTGCCAAGAGAAGATAACAGCAACAGTGGGCACTTCATTTAAGAAGTGGTGGTTCAGGGTCCATCTGTACCCTCTCATTTCAGAAGGGGTCCTCCGACACTGACCATATCTTAGCCCTAACTCTTGAAAGGGAGCGCGTTTTTAATGCTGCTTTATTAGAGAGTCAGAAGCATTTGTGGGATTGGTGTGGGAGTACGAAATTGTTTTCTGATGAGGAATTGAGTCAAAGTTTGTTGGCGTCTCATGTAGTGGCTGTTTGTATGTAAACTTGAAACCTAACCAAGCAAATGAGTGAAACCATCCAAGGCCTAAAATGTCATCTGGCAGTGAGGAGCACTGCAAATACCAGATTAGGAGAGCCCAGAACCAGCTGGCTGCTGTTCGCGCTGAATTGAGCGCTCACCAGACGTTCAAAAGCCGGCCATAAAGCCTTTCTAAGCTCACTTGCTTAAGCTGCTGTGGTCACCGCTACTCACTTTAGGATCACAAGCAAGCACGAAGGGTGCTTCTGCTTAGCTGTGGGAAAGAAGGCAGGGAAAACAGCACAAAGTCTATAGTTTTAGTGTCCTTTCTCCTGCGGTCCACAGCAAAGACTCGATTTCTGCTCCCTCTGGAGTCAGTTGCAAAGTTTTTGCTGGTTTTCAGCAGGACTAGGGTGAAACCAAAGCATAATGACAAGTCACGAAGGCTATATTAAAGACTGACGCACGCTCCCTGAGAAAACAGCTGTGGTGGTTTAAGAGGTTCTTGCCCCCTCTAGCTGTTTTGCTCCTACCCCTCTGATAGAGGTTACTGCTCCCAAAACGGTGCCAGCAGAAGGGAATGTGACAGTATACTCCGCTTTACAGCCTTCATATAACCCTGTTTTCCTGGGAAACAAGGCCCTTTGCAGTTGCCGGCTGCGAACCGGAGCAGGCAAGCTACTGAGGCGCACACACACGCATGGCTTCTGGCACCTCCACTGCGGGGTGGCCATCTCCAGCAGCAGGGCGGGCCAGCCAGATGGGGGTGATAAGAAACCCGCAGCAGCAAGGTTTGTCAGAGCCCATTGTCAGAGCCTGTCATTACCCATTGTTCCCTTTATTGAATGCAGTTGTGCCTATTGCATGTCTCCATACTCGGTTTGACTTAAAAATTAGACCCGAAACACAATGGATAGAGCTTGTTGGTCAGGAAGTGTTTCTTTTTATACATTAAAACACGTGAGGCTTTGTTGTTGTAGCAGCAATATCCTGATACACTTGCTGTGATGATGGGTGAAGGAAGTTTCATTCTGAATGTAGCTAGTCTCACACTAGAAACTTAACGCTTTGAGGCCTGGAAGTAACCGCCACACGTGAAATCTCAACTGTCATAGGAAAGGATGAGTTTTAAAGGCTGCTTTTGAAAGATAATCATTAAACCAAGTCTTAAACAACTTTGGACTCAGAGAGATCAGTATTTGCACATATGTGATTCCAGTGACCTTGATGGAGTTGTTTCCCAGTATAAGTAAAATCAGAAGTGGAACTTGCAGCTACAAGTGAATATGTCTGTGCACTGTACTTCAGAGAAATTAGTAATATAACAGTTCTTGTATAGTGTAGCTCTGTCTCCTTTAATGTCTTTTTTTTTTTTTTTCTTGATGCTAATGTAGCTTAGAGTTTCTTCAGCTAAAAATCTCACAGCTCTTGGCATCCTGCCCCATGACATTTACCTGGAGCTCTTGCAACCTTCTGTGACATTAATTTTGCTGTGGAGCATGTAAATGATCTTGCCCAGTCTCAAATGTGTTTATTATATCATTCCTTATGGTTCTTTTTGAACACTGGTATTTCCCCGTCTCGGGAGGTCTGTGCAATATATATCTCCACATAATTTCTTTAGGTGTATGGACCATCACTAGGGGTTATGTTTTTTTGATCCTCACAAAGTGTGAGGATCAGAACATCCCAGGGCAAAGAGGGGAAAAAAGGTATGAGGGAAAATATTAAAGAAGAATTGCAGGCTGTGTTGTCTTTGTGAACTTAGTAGACTGCATAGGTTTTTATGTATTTCTTTTCTTCTAGTGATGCTTCTACCAGGTGGTTAATTTACAAGTCAAAAACTTAAAGCATCCAGTAGTTCAGCCTCTCACTTCAAGAAGCCTTCGTGGATCATGCTAATGTGGCCCATGGAAATTCACTTCAGATGAGACACTATGGGGTAGAGGGACTGGGCCATCTGTCTTGTTACTCATTTATTAGCTCTACTGTGGGTCCTATCCCAGTGGGAGGGACCTCTACATAAAATGGAAAACCTTAATTCACACGAGGTGGGTGGAATGTATAGCAGACTACCTACAGAAAAATACAATCCACATTGTACATGGTTTAGACTGGGTGCGCTTATAGGAAGAGGGGAGTTTCCTGCACTTGTCTCCAGGAATTTAAGACATAGTTTCATTTTCGTAATAATCAAGTGTGTTCAGTAAATAGCACGACTGAAGTAATACCTCATCAAATACCGTGAAAAGAATGAAGATATTTAGATGACACATAAATATAATGAGTTTTCAGCCACGGTATACAGTGAACTATTTTCAATGGAAAATCAAGGCTTTCAATGCAATTCATCTAGCATTTCCATTTTAACACGTCCTCAAAGCGAATTGCAGCAGAAAACATAAAGCTCGGTGTGCTTCTTCAAACCGAGACACAAAATAGTCAAGAACTTCTGCTATGAAGCAGCAAAATGCCTCCATGATAAAAACTCAATCTTTTTGTGCTATGACTGATGACATGGCTTAAGGGCTTTTCCAGTTTGCTGTCAAAGAAAGGGTACGTCTTCATTGCTGATTTAAATTCAGTGTAATTAACTAAAGTTTGGTTTGGTGTTTTTCCCTCCCAAGTTACTTTAGTGTGGATAAGAGCAGCCCCTCCATGGAATGCCATATGGGCAGTTGGGTACGTGCTGGTCCTGCACTCGAGCATGTATTGTGCTAAGGTTGCTGAGGAGTTTATCCTGGGGGGCTCTGCAGGAATTTGATTTTATTTTATGAATTTTTACAGGGGTATTATCTCAGCACACAGGGTAGCTGGGGGAAGTCATTAATGACTAGTTGTACGCAGAATGAACAAAGTTGCCAAAATTGTCCTGTTAGCAATTGAAACTGTGTTTTAGCTAAAGCTTTAGCCTGTGCTTCCTGCAAGGAAGCTAAGATTGGTTTAAAAGGTACTAAATGCAAGTAAAGATCTTTATATCTAAGTAGGCCTCAGCTGAAAGGCAACACTCAGGCTATATGTTTTGCAGTGAGGACAATCCCCGAGTATTTCTTTCTGAACTCCTTATTTTTGTTTCATTTATTAATGGCTTCACTGGAATTCCCTTTATAATCAGATTTTGGAGGAATAATAGTACCAAGAAAAAGCCAACATAAGCAACCTCCCATCCTGTCCTTTAAAAATAAAAATTAAAAATAAAGTCCACCAATAACAGTTTGTTCTTTGGTAAGGGGCTAATGGGATACAGAACTTGGCATGCTGAAACAGCAACTGGAATGAAGATATTATCGTAAAAATCACCTAAATCTTGACTTCATTAAAACCTATTTAATAGGATCAACATTTTTTCCTGGCCAAAATTTCTTAAGTTATGTAATAAACTCTGTGTGCCTTATCCTCCAGGGTTATTTCCACACTCCATTAACAGGCTATAGCAGGTTTTTAAAATATGCAGCATGGTATGGTGTGTACCTGGGAACAAGGAACAGAAAGTTCTTTTAAAGATTGTATGTACATATGTCTGTAGGCTGCATGAGCTTGCCTAAACAATTCACACCATTATCAAGAAGATCTTGGCAAAAACAAGAGAAAAAGAGATTCAGGGAGTTGCGTAAGAAGCACATATCTCTTTCCTTTTTAAGCAATGGCTGCTTCCACTTAACAAATGATATTTGAAGGATTTCATAAAAACTGCTAACAAAATCAATTCCCATGTCCTCTTCAGGAATGGAATTGACTACATGTAGGAGGGTAAAGCATTGGCTTCAGTTGCCTAATCTTCTGGGTAATTCCAGATATTTACATTCCTGGAGATTTCAAAATTTATATTTATAAATATTTGATGGTAAGAGGTAGATACAGAAAGTGTGGAAGATACAGAAAAGCATGGTACATACAGAAAAGTGGAAGGGCAAATAGTATTCTTTTCTCCCAAGCTGAGACAGACCTGACTGTACTGTAACTTTAGGGAGCAATTCACCTGGAAATCCCCCCAAACAGCTACTGAATGTGCACATACTGAACATATATTTCTGGATGTATGTGGACATTTCAGAATGTTGGAGATGGTCAGATGATCAGACGTGTTCATAGGGTGAGTGGGTGGAGGTGGGGGTGACAGAATTCCAGCCTGGCCACCTTCCCCAGGCAGCTGTACTCGGTTTAGGAAGCTTTTGCCACTTATTTCTTCACCCTCAGATGCAGCAAAACCAAGATTTTTGGTAAAAGTTATAGAAATGGAAAGAGATTGCCTAAATGCTTCCAGAAATTTTTCACTTAGGGGACCGACAAGTGTTGAATATGACTCGAATTCCTGGGTGACTGAAGGTTTTGACCTAAGCATTTGGTCCCTTGCAGAAGAAAAGCCCACTGCAAGAGGCCAAAAGGCCAGCCAGTTGACTGTCCCCTCTCTGGGCAGCGGACACCCAGAGCAGGGTACAAGAAGGGTGCAAGCACACGCTCACGTTTCCTCCAGCACATCCTCCCCGCTCCTGGCAGTCGCTGCACAGGGGCTTCCTGGCCCAGAGGCTGTATTTGTGTTTCTGTGTTTAATAGTTCACGGTGGACTTTTCTTCCATGATTTGGACTAATCTCTCCAGTTATATTTTTGGCTGCCATAACATCCGATGCTAATGAATCCCACAGTGTAGCTATGCGCTTTGTGAAAAAGCGCGCGCGCGTGTGTGTGTATGCGCGTGCATGTGCATGTGTTTTAAACCTCTTTCCTCTTCTCTCCACATCTTGCAGTGTGAGAAACAAAGGAGGAACATCCTGTTTTTGCATCCTCCCAATCGCTCAGGCTGTCACACTCTCCCACTCGAACTAGCCGTGTCATCTCTTGTGGAAGCCATGGGCTTCTCGTCTACAGATAGCTATTTTTTACCCAGTTTGCATAGAAGCTGCACTTCTCCAGTTCTCCTTAATGTTGTTACAAAATCAAAAATGTGGGTGCATTTATATTAACATACCCTGTTTTTTATTACCTTAGCCGATATGGCTGCCTTGCGCTTACTCCTCAGCGGTGCTGTACTTTTTTTCGGTCAATGCCATTATTTTCCCCTGATAATGTAAATTGTCTCTGCTCCTTTAAGCACCATCTCAGAATAACAGCTGTGAAAAATGCAAGGCAGGCTTGATGGGAGTCTATCTTTTATGTGCTGACTTAGCTCCCCTACTAGCCAAGACAAGAAAGCTCTGGAAGCAAAGTGCTTTGTCCAGAGGGGAAGAAGTCTCCTCTATCCCTTTCCCACAGTGAAGAAACAGCTTTTGTTGAGCTACAAGGAAAGTCACTTACATAATCTATGGTCAGAAAGCTGGGCTGGCGTGCTTTTGGATGACTGGAAGTATAACAAAGGGAAAAAAGAAATTGAAATTTCCCAGCTGACCCCAAAATGAAAACCTCCCATTACATTGGCACTTACTGCATGGCCACTGTGTAATTTGGTTTTGTAGCGACTCCTTGAATTGAGATTATCTTTATGTAACTGTCATTCATTTGTATATGGGTTTCCTCATAGAAAATGCATCAATGTCACAGCTCTTGTGTCTGGAAATATGTCCCCCAATGCCTTTCCCCAGCTCTCCATAGAGACCTGTTCTTCTTCCCCCCACGACACCACTCTCTGCTCTGCCTGTATTTTAGGGGGAGCAAATGGTGCATCCACCTTGCTCTGGGGAGAGTAGCTTTCCATCCCTCGGTCATTGGGCCTGAGTGGGAGAGGGTGCCAGAGGCAGCTCGGTAAGACAGGGTTGCATGGGTGGCAGGCAGCTCCCAGCTGGGACAGGTCTCTCTGCAGGCACTTTGTTGTCTTGGCAGTAGGACTGGAAACCCCACTGAGATACCAGCCAAATACAGTTCCTTCTCCTGCCTTGATACAAGCCTACTCTCCCGCTGCGAAAACCAGAAAGAAGTGATGCTCTAGAGATGGTGACCTCCCTCCAGCCCAGACCTGCCAAAGTTGACAGCTTCAAAAACTGGGGGAAGTGTGACACACAGACTTTTTCTGCATGTGTGCCGTGGCTGTTTTAGGGGATTTCCAGGTGGACAGAGCACTGTGTTGGCTTTGCTGGGTATGAACTAGTGTTTTTTATTTTTTTTTTAATTTTTATTTTTACTTCATGCCTGACAGTCTTGAGGAACTTTCCAGAATACAAGTTCTAAACTACAGTCTTGATCTCCTGGGCAGTCAATTGCCTGTGTGCTGTCATCTCCATGAGCTTCTGACCATGTCTGGAAGTGATCCATGGGTCAGTGAGTGTGTCAGGGTGTGTGTCTGGGATCGGCAAGATAAGCTGCATTCTGCAGAAGTCCCTATAGAGATTACCCAACTTTTCTCCTGGAGACTCTTCAGAAGGGATAGGATCCAGGAATCGCATGCCTCCTCATGAACTGTCCTTAACAGCACCTCAGTGAACTCCCCCAAAAGTCCACCAAAGTCTAGCACTATGCATCTTTTGTACAGACAAGCTTAAAGCTTTTGGTTTGTGTAAGTGAAGAATTATGTCACAACTGCAAGAAAAAACATATTATGACAGAAGGCTGGGAGAGCAATTCCTCCGATTGTTTCAGAAGCTTGTGTGGGACTATTCCCAGGCTATAAGTCGTAGCGATTGCCTGCTACTTGGGAATATTGGCTTCGATAAAGCCTTCAGGTGCAAGTTCTGCACTGTGGTGTTACACATTTCAGCACACCAATGGCATGATTATGTGTCCAGTATATTAACCTAATAAAAAGGTGTAAACCTCATTTCCATACTGGTAGGAATTTGGAAGTCAGTAAGCTATTTTAATGATGCCTTATTATCTTTAGTTATATGTAAACATGAAATAGGTGAGTATATGTAACAGACAAATAGAATAAAAGGTTTAGCATGGATAAATTTGCATTAGTATAAATGCAAGGAATAATATAAATGCAATAGGAATATATAAGAGTACATATGTGCTTATATGTATATGCTTATATACATGTAAGTCTAAATGCATTAGGTATCGTTATATATAAAACCCATTTGGTATATAAAAATATTAAACATTATTATACTCAGAAAATGCTTAATTCATCTGCAAGACTTAAAGAAATCCCTTTATAGTACTATTATTGACAACAAAGATTGATTTCTGCTTCTGATGTGATAGTCTGTCAGAGGACCAGAGGTGAGATTTTCTGAGTGTCCTTAAATTGCATCTAAATTCTGCTGTTGTAGAAGGGAGAGAAACTGTCCTCAGTGTGTGCAGCAGAACATGTAATTGGTCCTCAAATTCTCTACTTCATGAGTGTGGGTTGCTTACGTAAACTCCTTGTGCCCCTGCATGTAGCGCTAATGGTTGCTCGCTCCCCAGCTTCCACCCTCATCACACGACAAGTACCTTGCAGTGGAAACACGATGCCCTGTTCCCCTAGCCCTCATTGGCACTTTGACCGAGGGGTCTCCTCAGGACATTCCTATGTCGGGCAGTCTTCATGGGGATGCTAGCAGAGCTGCCGCCTTGTCCTGCTCCCCATGCAGATGCACACTTGCTTGAGCATCCTCAGTCTGCATTCTGCCTTGCAGGGCTTCTGCTGTGCCGTGCCGAGCACTCCCATGAGCCTGCAAGGAGAAAGACCCACTGCCTGGGAGGTACTTCATCATATGTGAGCTAACCAAAGTGCTCTTTCACTTTCTTGAGTGAAAGTGGCCCGTTGTCCAACACTTTTTGGAGAGGCGTGATTTTTGTTCCTCCTGCCCTCAAGCTGTGTTTTGGAGCATCACCTAATTTGGTACATTAACCTCCACAAACTCATCATGAATCTTTGCCATCATTCTTTCTCTCCTTCTACCCTTCCTCTTCCCCCTCCCCATCCCCAGACTCCCCTATTTGCATTTATAATCATCTTTAGTGAGGAGCAATGCCTTTTTAATTTTCCACAAGAAATGGAAGTGTGCAATTATTATGCAAAGCAGCTTTCTTCTAATTCCCCAAAATTTCCGGTGTACACTGTAATCAGTCATTTTCTACTGTACATTTTACTGTCTGAAATTGTAAGCCTAGACCATTAGAAACCCATAATAAATAATTCAGTGATTTCCTTTCAGCTTCATATTCTATTTTGCTGAATATGTTTGGAGGTGTAAATATCTCTCTGGAGGGGGATAATTTTAAGTTTAGTTTTCTAATTTGATTAAGGAAGTGGTGCCTGCCTGTTTCATCTACAGGCAGGAATTCGAGTGCACCGGGGAGATGTTTAGATATCTGTGTAGGTGTGTTTAATATGTTCCATCTAATTGTATTTCCTTTTCACTAAATAAGAAAATTTGTAATGCAATGGGATTAATCTTCCCATTTCCCCCCCCTCCTTTTTCCTGGTTTTAATTGTCTTGCTCCTCACAGCCACAGTGGCATGCCCTGGTAATGGATTTTGGTGGATCAAGGCACATCCTGGCATAGATGGCTGTGGCGAGTGCGAGGCTCCAGCCTGATGGCTTCATCCAGCTGACACATGGTGGGCAGTCCAGCCTGGAGTGAAACCACACAGCTGGATTCAACCCCAGGCTGAACATAGAATCATAGAATCACCTAGGTTGGAAGAGACCTTTGAGATCATCGAGTCCAACCATAAACCTAACACTGCCAAAACCACCACTAAACCATGTCCCTCAGCACCACGTCCACCCGTATTTTAAATACCTTCAGGGATGGCGATTCCACCACTTCCCTGGGCAGCCTGTTCCAATGTTTGATAACCCTTTCAGTGAAGAAATTTTTCCTAATATCCAATCTAAACCTCCCCTGGCGTAACTTGAGGCCGTTTCCTCTCATCCTATCACTTGTTACTTGGGAGAAGAGACCGACCCCTACCTCTTTACAGCCTCCTCTCAGGTAGTTGATAGGGTCTCCCCTCAGCCTCCTCTTCTCCAGGCTAAAGAACCCCAGTTCCCACAGCCACTCATAAGATGTCCTCCAGGCCCTTCACCAGCTTCGTTGCCATGAGTTATTCTGCCAGACGTGATGCAATCCACGGAACACGCTTGAAAACAGACTGATCCATCTTGCTCTGGTTTCACTGCCTCTGTGAAGGAAAGAAGAGATACCTGCATCAAAGTGTATAGTCTGTTCTCTCCATCTCATGAGTAAAGTAGGGCCCGCCTTACATGAATAAGTCTCTAAAGAAAGCAACTTTCTTCTGTTTCCATGCAGAGATGTGGCTAGCAATTCACTGTAACAAAAGAACAGATTTCACTTAGCACCTTTTTGGAAGTATTTCAACATATTTTGAAGCGGTGAATGTGAAAATTCATTAGAACAAAAATGGCCATGTGATACATTGAAAAAAAGAGAGAAAACACAGTGCATAGCTACAGAGAAGTACAGGTGGGCTTAAAATTGTGACTTTTTTCTTACATAAGCTAAGTGTTCCTGAGTTTGTTTTCAGAGCCTGTGAGATGAATTTGCTTTATCTTTTCAAGCTATTCTTTGAAACCCTGAGAGTTCTAAACCCCAGGTCTTCAAAATAAAACATGAAAATTAAAATCCTCACGCGGTCTCTTGGTTTCTGTAACTGGAGTTTGAAGAGGGGAGTGGAGAGAACAAATGCTGGCATAGCTGTAATGAGACTGCAAATGTTGGCAGTGCTCTTCTGTGCACGGCAGGAGGGGGTGTCAGTGTGGGTGGGCATCTTCTGCAAACTAGTCCTTGTTCATCTTCTCTTTGCTTCTGCAGAAATTGGAAGGGCAGGTGTGCCTAGACCTAGTTTCTGATTTTGCAATTCATATTTATCATGTGGTCCTCCTGGAAATTTCTGTTGTGATCAAAATATGCAAGGTTCATTGGGCTACATGTTTTTTTCAATGCTCACTCGCTCTGCTCCTGCAGATATCATGACCCCAAGTACTTCTGCTGAGTTTTGAAACCTAAAGTTGAAAAACAAAGTTGGTAGTGATGTTACTAATACCTGAGCACACAGACTACTCATACAGACAAAACAATTTTGACCAATTCCTTTTTACTCTTTAGCCTTTTGAAACATGATCCCATTAATGCACACCCAGGCCTGCTTTGTGACAGCCTCTCCCCAAACCGCCCTGAGCTTCCCTGAGACATAGTGGCGCAGTAATTCCCAGCAGGTGAAGTGGTGAGGGCATCATGGACAGCATTCAATTTGTGTCTCATCTACTTTGCCTCTCCTGCTCATGGGGGAGACTGTGTAGGGCTGCCCTGAGGCTGAATAATCCCGTTTTACTTACATTGCTGTGCCCAGTTTAGCAACCTCCATCCACACTGCAGCTTGATGCTCTTGCTGATTGAACAAATGAAAGACTATCGCCTTCCTCCTCCATTTTCTGTCTCGGGTCCCCGTACTGCTAACAAGCTAGTCGCTACTGAGGCTGGATCATCTGCTTTTTGAAGAATAACTAAAACATGCCTCAGTATTACTCAAAATGTAAAGAAAACCTAAACAAGAGCATTTTGGAAAATGCTCCAATCCTCCTGCAGGTAGAATATTTTTTTTCTTACTTATCACTGGGTTATGAGAAGGCTTGAGGGCTGAGAGGGAGTTGTGAACCCCGGTCTCACGTTTATTCTGTCCCCAAGTGGTGCATTATTGTTTGCTCGCATGTCTCAACACTGACGGCTTGTTCCTTCTTGGGTTCGCAGGGACATAACGTTAACAGGAGAGCGTGGCGTTCCTCACACAGAATGACCCTGCAGATGAATGTGCTTTTTTGGAAAGCGTGCTTGACTTCCCACAGGCTGTAGTGGGTTGTTTCCAGCCCTTTCATTTCCTTGGCAGGTACGGTCAAAAGCTAATTAGCTGGGCACCTCCACCTGCTGTGGCACTATTTAAAAAGAAATCTTTCTGACTGCCTTTGGTGAGGAACCTGGGCTTGTCTGCGGCCTGCTCTGAGCACGCTTGGCAGGTGGGGCACTCCGGAGGATTGAACCTCAGTGTCTAGAGACCAGTGGAGTTCAAGTGGAAGCTAAAGGCACCAGAGTGGGGCAGTGCTTGGAGCAGCAGGCACCCAGAAGGTTCAGACCAATTGGAGGGACATGAATCCTATTTGCGGGAGTGGGGGGGAGGTGTGGAGGAAGGTATTATTGGGCCATAAGATGTAGGTGGGATTAAATTCTTTTTGAAGCTGGCCTATTGTCATGCAGTAGTTCACTCTACAGCTTTTGGCAGGCTCTTGAAAACACCCTGTTTTCTGAGGAAGAAAACTTCCTCCAAGGCCTCACCCACCATCTTCCCTTTCATGAACCTTTGTATTTCTTGTTTCTGCACAGGACCAAAACCAGGCATGCAAAAGCACCACGAAAAAATGCAACTGAGGCATTCTTGGCATGACGTGGCATGTGGGAGCAGGGAGATGGGGAACCTGATAGGTCTCCAGACTTGTTCTGCAGACTCAAGAAGTGCAAGCAGTTGGATAAGCATCTGAACTTTTGTGTGTTTATCTGAACTGAACTTGAACTCCAAGCCATTTCAGAGTTTACCTAGCACTGGCTAATAATTACTAGAATGCTTGTTAAAATTGGAAAGTCATCTCAATAATGTATTAATTCACAAAAAGACATAAACAAACCCCCTTATTTAAATTGTGCTGGCCCAGGAGTTTGGAGCAGACGTTCCTCTCAGCAGACAGTCTAGAAAAATCTTTGAAGGAAAAAAAATTACTAATTCTCCTCTGCTTTAAAAACTGTTGGGGAGCTATGAAGCGGGGAAAAAAAAGGGGTATTTGATAAATAGAGAGGTGGCATGTCTGATTCCAGTTCTTGTGTATCTCTGTATTTCAACAGCAATACTATGAAGTTACCTGCTGTAGTGGTGTGAAGCCAGTGTAAGACTAGATTGTGCCCGACACTTCCAAAGGTGGAGTTATATTATGAAAACAAGGGCAGTCAATAGAGGCTCATTACTGTGAAAAATGTGTTTAGTATCCCGCCTAGGAAGAATATGGTCGGCTTTCTCAGTAAAATGCATTATTTAATTAAATAAATAAAGCCTTTTTGGTTAGGTAGGCTTAGTTGTCATTTACTACCTCTTTAGTGACGTTAAACTTTAATGTGATAACAGCATGGTGAGCAGAGGGAACAGTTTCCACCCACATGGATAAATATTGATCTCAGTGATAAAGAAGAACAAACATTCTGATGGAGTGGTAGGAAAGACATTGAACGTGATACGGGAGGGTTATTTTTACTGTGTAGTAAAAGAAAGTCTTTCAACTAAGAACAGGGAAGGGCAATGGGATGGCTTATCAAAATGTTGTTTACAGGATAATAAATTCTCTGACTTCAAACTGTAATATTTGCCCATTGGCTGTGCACAAAAACAAAGAGATGACCGGGGTGAAGTTCTGGTCACAGTCAAATAAGCGGCAGCTTTGCTGCTGATTTCAGTAGGGGCAGGTATTTATAGCTGGAGTGCTGTACAGAGGCTCTGATGACCTGTGGAGGTCTCGTGTGAGCAAATTGCTTCTTTAAGTCCTTCCTTAGCCCATGTCTGCTTGAAACTAAGGGTGAGCTTCTCTGCTCTGCCAAACCTGGCTCTGAGATTGATTCTGACATTTTAGAAAAGTTTGAATCACTAAGGTACAACAGGCTTTTTTTTTTTTTTTTCAACTGAGCTTGCCTGTTCATATGCCCATTCTCTCACCCAGAAGGGGCAGCTTTCTGCAGACCCTCCTTCACTTCAACGAGCTCCATGTGAGAGAGCATGGCTGCGGCTGAGCAGCGATGCTAGGAGCAGGGAGGGTGATGTTACCTACGTGATGGAGTCATGTCCCCTTGTCACAGTGCATGACCAGGCAGCACTAACCTCTAGGAGGACGAAGGCAAATGAAAACCTTGATGTCTTTAGAGTCCTGAAAGTCCATCTAAGTGGGTCTGTGGATTGGACTACAGAGCCAGAACCAGCAAGTGTGATTTGTACTCTTGAAAAGAGTTAAAGCACTAACCATACCTTCAGTACTAAGGCACATGGATGCTTGGGAGGTGGGGAGGTGGGGGGTGGGGAATAGGAAGAGATTAATCTGACCAGAAGTAGGTGTCCTCAATATCTGTGTCAGAGTTACTCATCTAGGCTCCACCTGCAGTCAGTGGGGAGGTTCAGACACCTGTAGGGCATGATTCATCTCCTTCTACTGCACGTATGGCTCAGGTCAGATGAACTGCCTCCTGCTAGCTGCTCTCCTCTGGCTGTGAAAGGAGCCTTATGTGACTTGCTATCTATGCAAGTACCTTACCTGTAGGCATGTAAAGGGAGGTCACATGAAAGCCCTGCTTTTGCTTTGGAAGCTAGCCATTTAGGAAATGTATAACACACTTGTAGGACCAAATAAACAAAGCTCTGATGTGGTGTTTTCAAAGCATAAATTCTCTGCTCTTCTCATATCTTACTATGTGATCTTCTAGAAAAACAATATCCATCCCTTTTCCTAATCATTTTCTCTCATCAAATCTGGCTTTCTACACAGGGTTTCTGCTGCTCAATACAGTGTGTTTGACAGTGACATACCACTGCACAGGATGTTGTGATGCAGGCATCTTTTTTTGTACAGGTCCCCTAAGAGGTAGTTACATGGTCCCATTCCCATAATATCTTAGCACCTCATATGCCTTAATACATTTTCCTTTAATGTACAGATGTTACTTCTGTCTCCTCTACCTCCTGTCTTACCATTCCTCTTGGCTTAGGAAGGACCTAGGGAGAATTATACTTACGGAACAGAGCTCCCTTGGCTTTGAGCTATACCCAGCAGCTCCGTTCGACTGTCTTCCTCTCTCTTTATATGAGCAGTTAGGAGTCTGTTGGGGAGGCAAGAAAACTCCAGCTACCTCTGACCTTTGCCTGTTAACTTGTGCCTCCTCTACATGATGCAGAGAGGTTTTCCAATTCAGTCACTCTCAGCTACCAAGAGCTTTCTGACAATCAGTAAATCACACCACAGCCTCATTGGATATTCTGCTGGCTACTGTCAGATACTTACTGTAAGTATTCAATGTTGCTATTACATTAAATGAGTTTTTAATCACTGCCATAGGTAATTGTAGGACAAAGGTTGGGGGACTTTTATGCCTTAGAAATGTATTTGTGTGGGGATAATAATAGATGTGCATTCCAGAAGAATATTTCCTTCCTGAAGATGATGAATTGAAGAGGGACATGGTAGTTTGGAGTAAGTGGGTCTCCGTATATCAAACAAGCTAAGTGGGATTTGGCTTTGATGGGATTATCTGGAAGAGTTTATCTGTGATGGAAGGTGTGGCTCCTGCCTCAGGAAGTTTTGAAATGAAGGTTTTTTTTCATAGCTGTTCAAAAGTCAGGCAGAAAGGTGCAGAATAAAATAATCACTTCTCGTTCCAGTTATGACTCTACCTAGCTGAATCTCATTCTTTCTTAATCTTTCAGGTTTTTATCCCTCAAGGTAGACTCCCTTTGAAGAGCAGTAAGAATAGTCATCATTCTATTCACCTTTTCAAAAGAAAACGTCTTTGAATTTTCCTCTGCTTCCCTCTGTCTAGATTGCCTCCAGTAAGTCTTTTTCCCTGGCTTTCCTGGGATGTCCTCAGTTGTCAATGTGACATGCCAACCTGCCCTCACACCTCCAAGACCGGGGCGAGAGCAGTGTGAATCCTCAGTGCTCTCTCCCATGGTGGGCCATGGTTTGCCCCTTCCAGAGAGACATCATGGCCATCAGGGCGCTTTGGAAATGTCTCACCTATGTCCCTGTTGTCGGCAGAAGCATCAGAGTGAAGAAGCAAGTAAGAATAAGATTTTAAACTCTAGGCTTGCTTATCAGCCCTCCTGTCAGATTAGTGACCTATATTTGGAACAAAAAGGGAGTGTCCCATGACAATTAAAGAGCCTTTTGGCCTCAGGAGCCATGGTGCAGTGTAAGGGCTGCAGTGGAGGCAGGACTCTGGGGTCCCAGGCTGTGCGGACCCACTCTGCGCTGCAAGGGGTTCAGCTTGGTTCAGTACTACATGTGTTGCCTTAGTCTGAAAGTTAGAGACCCTCCAGTAGCTGCCAGACTTAGCTACCAGGGTATCAAGCACTTCCCTTCATGCTGGGATTGCATCCTCTACGTCTGCCTGTCAGTTCCTGAGTCTTCATTTGGCACGAGGCTGCCCATCTAGCAAGAAGTTTGTCTTCTATCTTCCCGGCTTTCTAGGACCACATACAGCTTTCCCACACAGAAACTTTTTAATTAAAGGTCTGTCATTTCTTTCCCCGACATCTTGAAGGAACAATTTTGTCTTGGCCTCCTTCGTAGTTTCAGCATTCAGCCAGAAAGCAGCTCTTCGGAGCAGCCTCTCCTCCCTCACTGCAGCAACGCGCTTGTTCCCCTTCGGCTTCATAGTGGGCTCTGCCTTTCCATTTTTGCTTCTAATTTATCGGCACTGAGAGCCTGCCTGGGTTTTGCAGGCTTTCCTGTAATGAGGCAGCCAGCTCGTGAAAGGCTGTGTCACAGCCTGGCTTGTTCTTGTCAGCGGCTTTTATCTTCCCTCTGCAGTCACTTCTGTACCGCTACTTTTGATTTTTGCTTTAGTTATTCTAGCCGGTTTTAGCTGAGGTTGCTGTGTCTGTTGGTAGAAAGATGATTTAGTTCTGCTGAAGCCTGGCAACGATAGTACATAATAGCAGTATGTATTTTTAATCTAGATTCAGTTTCTGTGTTTTATAGCACCAGGGAGAGTCTGTTTTTGTGTCTGAGGTGCCACTAAAAGATGTGTATGATTTCCTGAGTGTTGATGATTGCGGTGAATTATCCCAGTTCTGTTTTAGAGCTGTTGCTTAGAGAGTTTTTAGTATTTATGTACAAAGCTAGCCAAAAAAACAGTCATCTTTCCCAATTCACAAAAAAATTCATTGTAAAGTTAGGTTTGCATACAGAGTGGGCAGAATCAACTCTTCTTCCTCTCTGAAATCTCTGATGGGTTTGTGAAATAGGTGCCATTTGCAGTTGCAAGGCTTTTATCCTGCTGCAATTTGACAAGGATGTCACTTTGGCAAAGCTGCCCGGCATTGCCAGGACTTCGGGGAGCCATCAACCACCAAAGAGTCCTTCTTCCCCAGTATCCAAGGAGCCCCGTAATTTGAAGGGTTCCCAGCCCCAACGAGGACAGGCCAGGAATCGTGGTGCTGCTGAAAACACTCTGAACCAGAGGTTGAATGAACACAGCGTTTCAGGCTGAGCAAACCAGCGTTTTTCTGAGAGACTCTCTACATTGTAGTACTTCTCCGAAGAACCATAAGGGTAAATTTGGTCCTACTTAGTGATATAATTTAGTGCTAAGACTGCACACCAGGCAGATGTGGTGAAATAAAGCCTGAAGAAATTCATGTCTTGAGCTTCTCACATCACGAGCTTCTGAAACCCCCAGACTGCCTGATTTTGAGGCAGTTTACTGCTGGGCGTGTTCTCCTGTACTGCTCTGGAATGAAGCGCTAGGGATTTGGGAGCTGCCTTGGGGCATTTTCTGAGGCTTTAGGGACACCATTTTACAAGTGGGCCCCTGGAGCTTGTGCATTACAACAGTTTTCTAGGAGATAGATGACTCTCACATGGTCGCTTTGGCTCCAGGCAGGGTTACTCTGCTGTCCTCCTGAGCTCACCCAGCATCTCCCCAGTGCTCTCGGTAGAAGGAACGCGGCTCCCTGCCCAGCGGAGTTCAGGTTGGAGAGGGACCCCTTTACACGAGGTTGCCGCTTGTCAGGATCACATATCATCAAGCAGATAACCAGAGAGTCTTTTCTTCATCTACTCTGGTCTGAGCTCTGCAAGGGAAGGGAGCTTGGCCTGACAAGAGCTGAAAACTTAAGGCAGAGGAAACTGAAGCATTTTAAGTGGAAACTGTTGAGTTTGTTATTCCACTTTGTATCACAGCATGTGGATTATCCTGAACTATAAATTGCGGTAAAAGGAGGAAAGTAATGACCAAATCCGGGAAAAGAAATTACTTTTTTGTATTACTGATAAGCCAAAATTAGCAGGTGAAGTGGGTCTAAAAGAGTCATTTGGTGCTCTTCCCGGCAGCGCTCCCTTATGAAACAACCTCTCACTGTGAACTGAGTGATCTCACTTAGGACTGAATCCTGTCCTGCTTGCAGCAGTGGTGGTCCTGCTCCTGACCAGCAGTGAGAACATGGTGAGCCTTCAAGAAAGCACGCACATGCGAGCAAGCTAGACTCACAGAGCAAACCATGGTTTAATTTTGCTACTGAGCGATCCTCATTGCAAGACTAGCAAATGGGCCAGAGCCCTGTGTGATTCTTCCTTATGGGCTTCCTTTTTCATCTGACCACATCTGGGAAAGAGAAAAGGTCTGACAGAGAAGCTAAGGAGCGGGAGAAATGATTCTGGCATGAAGAAGACTGCTTAAAGTGTATGTTGAATCAAAGCTTTTCTGTGTGATGCATTTCTGCACAAAGACCTTCACAGGGGTTGGCTGGTAGGATGTCGTTGAGTTTGAGTTTGGAGCTGTGTGTTAATTCATCACAACTTTGCCTCCAGTGTGGTGATTGAGGATCTCCTGTAAGACTGCTGATGGCCTTCTGTTGAATGCTTTGGCCTCACCAAGTAGAGCAGTAGAATATCAGAGGGAAATGTAAGCTCTAGTAGCCTGATAAAGTCCCATTGAATTTGTTTTCCGTAAGTAGAGCAAGGATAAGCTTTTGAACAAGAGGAACCAAGTGGAAATGACTAACATGTCAGAGTGTGCACAAGTGAACTCATGTCTCCAAGAGGATATCTTTTTTTGTGTGGGTTTTTTCACTGGGAAATCAGAAGTAAAAATAATTTTTTTCTGAGCAAAGCAAGAAGAAAATCATGGTGACATTTCCTCATTTTCTGTTTCCTCAAGGAAATGCTTAGTCAGTCTGATTATTCACTCTGAGACATGTCCTTAGCTTTCTTTGCATTCTAGGAAGAAAAATTCAAAAAATAAATAAATAAAGTGTGTATGTATACACACATACATAATCCCTCCCCCCTTCCCCCCTCCTATATATATAGTTTAGGTTTGTGGACTGATACCTATTCTTTCCTCATCTTGATTCAGAGCATTTTCATTTCAGTGAAGGAACTGATCACAGTAATAATTAACCTCTTGTAAATGTAAGGCAAGGCAACTCCCCATGTTTTCATTAGTCCAGGACTAAACAACAAAAAAAAGGTGTATATTTTGTAGAAGGTTATGTCCTTTGGAAGTGATTTAAGCCTTATGGAGAAAATTTGCTCGAATTCCAGAATGACTTTGTCCAGCCTATTTAATGATATGAATATGATGCTTTAGGTTCTCCAGTCATTTTCCTTCTGTAGAACTCTAGAGCTCTGTTTCATCTGCTGTTACCTCTTATTTGACCCAGTGTGAGAAAATCAGGCAAGATAGAACAGACCAGATTTCTGATCAAAACAGTGGAAGATCCCTCCTAAAACCAGGATTTAGTTCAGTGGGTATGCACACTAATGTTATCAGTTTTAAGGAATCTCTCTTCTGAGATGGCACTGATTATTTTCCACAGTAGAAGGGAAGGGTCATTTACTACACTGTCCACAGAAGATGTGAGTTCCCAAAGGTCTGGAGCAACACGCCTGGCTGGAGGAAGTCCAGGAAAGAGAGAAACAACATTTTTCGCATTCATCAGGCTTTGGCAAGTTGTCGTCTTCTCTGTGTTATTTGTCTGTCTATCATAAATGTATAGGTGGAAAAAAATCTTCCTTCAGGAGAACTGGAATAAGAAGTCAGATATTCAGCCTTTTCCTATGTGTGCTGTGTATCTATAAAATGTGGTTGTTCCTTTGGGAGTATGGCTGTTAGTCTTTTGTAGTTTGGTTATATAGTTTTTCTCATTTACAATGCGGTGAAGTAAGTTTGCTATGAAGAAAGTATCTTTATATAATTGAGGCAAATCCCTGATATTTCCCACAAATCTCAGCATTTGAAATGTCATGTGTTGAAACCTCCTGTGTAATCTCAAACAGGCTGTTACTGCTACCAAACTTGAGTTTTTGGCAACAGAGTTTTTGACTTTTTGATGTGAAAAAGACCAGGGAAATTTTTACTGCATGTTTTCTCATGGTTAAAGAAAAAAAAGAAAATTTTTTTATTTATTTATTTTTAATCTGGACTGTTTCACAAATCAGAATTCTTTTTTTAATCCCAACTTTGCATTTTACTACTTGCCTCCCCCTTGCCGTTCTGAGGAGCTATTCCTAAAAACAATGTTTTGCTCGAGAATTACAATTTTTTTCAAGGTAGTTGAAGAAGGAGAAGAGAAGCCAGTTGCAGCTGCTGTTAGTGGATGAGGATTTGGTCCTCAAACACTTTAGCACACAAGTAACTCGATGTATCTAAGTCACCACATCAAATGCTCTCGTAAAGTTATTCATATGAACAAGTGTTGGCAGGATCAGTATCTAAATTGTTGTTCTGGTTCTGAGTTCCCCCACGCTTCCCCATCTGTAAACCAGTTATGCTGCAGGCTTAATTTGTTAAACGCTTTGAAATCAATTAACTTAAAGCAGTACATATAAATGTGTCATTTATTGGTGTCAGAGAAGAGAAGGAATATTGACCAACAAAATAGGTATTTTCCACTTTCCACAAGAAAGAATAATAAACTGGAAGACTTAAGAGATTAACCTGGGGAAGCAATAAATAGTCCTTAAAAAGGAATAATCCCACAAAAATGATGCATGAAAGAACGCAAAGAAGCCTCTGAAGAAACAGTGGCAGATGCAATAAAAGCAGGAGAAAAATGTTAAGTAACTTTGTTGTTAGCAGGGGAACTTGGTTAGTATGATGTCTGGAGGGCTGCATGTTTCTTTTCTTACCTTCCAATAGGCAGAGCATCCATTGTACTTTCAGACACATTTTCCAGTGGATTTTCCTGCCACTCTTCCTCCTGTAAACCAGGAACAGTTCTGCCGATGCATGTGGTCTCACACTTCTGTGAAAAAGTCAGGCCCTGTATATTTTGATGCGACCCTTAAAGGGAAATCTTGGCCACACAGAAGTCAATGGCAAAAGTCCCACTGCCACCAGAGGAGCCAGACTTTCCTCCTGGATTTTCTATCTTCCTCACATTTCTGCTTTATACGCCATAGCAAACATGTAATCTCTACATATCACAAATTGCTGCTGATGATATATTGAATACCAGATTGCTGTCCTGTACACCCTGCCACTTAATCTGCTCAAGAAACAGTTTTGAGTCAGTGCCCCGTACTGTCTGTGTTTGATATATTTTGATATCCATGCGCTGATGTAAGTGGTGCGGTGAGAGAGGTCATTTGGCAGCCCATTGGGATTCCTCCCTGCTATTTGAGAACAGTTTGAAAAACTTGGACTGGAAGGGCAATGGGGAAAGACAGGTTTTTGTTTTTCTCTTGAAAGCATTTTTAGAAATGTCGTGAGACACTCTTACTCTATTTCTTTTCAGCATGCTGTTCATTAAGCTAATGGTTTGGGCTCAGTAACACAGGCAATTCATGTATGTTTCGCCATCTGTGAAGGTCTCTCATAAATTAAAAGATGCAGTGCTGTAAAGTGATACTGCAGTTGTTACGGTGGTTTATTTTTTGTTTTTTGAGTTTGGTGGTTGGTTTTTTTTCTATTTATAATGCCCTTATGATAGCAAGTGCTTATAGTGCCACCATCTGGTTGAGACAGCTACTGTCTTCACGTTCAGATTTTATCTTTAAATGAACGTTTTGCTATGACCACAAGAAAATACAAGTCAGTCTTGTGAGATTGCTAACACTCTTTTCTCCTGTTTTTCAGTTGTTGAGAAGAGTAAGTTGAAGACAACAGCTAAAATGACCGGCACTCGAGAAGAACAAATATCATCTATACAGGGTATGAATAACTTAATTTATCCACTTTGTAAACTGTGAATATTAATCTATGTAAATACCTTAAAGCTATCATTTAAGCTAGAGTTCTCAGTTTTTAAATTTGGTATGCATTTTTAGGTTTATTTAATATAAAATTCTTCTATATGTATTTAGTCATTCCAAAAAGGGTCTGTTCTTCTCTTTGCTTCACTGATTCAGTTAAACTGGGCAGTGAGATTACTTAATACAGCTCATTGTTCCTTTTTGATTTTGGTTTTCTACAGTCTGATCCTGCAGTTATAAATGTCACATTAGCAATGACTGTGGGATCAAGCATGCAAAATAAGTATACGGCATTTGCGACACCCTCCCCACTTCACTCCAATGGACCTGGCTAGCATGGAAGGCCTGCCAAAAATGCTTGTAGGGCAGGTAGCCCTCTTGGCAAGTAAGTGTCCTAACAGGCTGGGCTGTTTTGTAATTCCGCTTATTTCTTCTGCATGTTTGCCATCCTGTGAGGACTACAAATATGTCTATGCATGATGCCCGGCAATGGATAAGAGCTGGGTCCGTGCTTGCTGTGCTGCCCTGTATTTCAATCCGCCTGCTGCCAGCTTGGTCTTTCCAGTGTGCTGCCCTTGGGTTTCAACCTCAGCGCCAGATTTGAGGATTTCTTCACTGCCTCCTCCCTGGCTGACAACTGGTATTACCTCCCTCTGCATCAGATGCCAGAAGTTTCCCAGAACCCCCCCGGCAGCTGGGGGCAGTTGCTCCACGGGGGGATCCTGGGGGCACAGAAGTGACATAAGCCCACCTTTGCCCTCACGGCCAAGTGGCAAACCACTGCCTTCTGCTTTCTTGGGCTCTGCCTTTACCATCCGAGAGCCTCGAGGAGGAAGTAAACCCAGGAGCAGATCTGTGCTTGTTCAAGAGATGGACCCCATGCAGTCTGTTTTTTTGACCCTCCCTTTCCTCTATGGACGATTCCCTTGTAGGCTCCTGCTGGAGAACTCAGGCCCTTGTATGGGACAGGTCAGCTATGCCGTGCTGCCTCTCCTGAAGCTGGAAAGATCATTTACATGCTGCTTGCTGGTGCTTGAATCTTCTGTCCTTTGCGTGAAGCACAGGCACGTGTGATGGTCACTGGAGGACACAATGGTAAGCACGGGTACATAACCTTGGTCGTGCTTTTATGGGTTTCTTCTCAACAGCTATGTTGTGCAGGTGCCACAAGCAATTACCAGTTTTATAGGACACTTGAGTGAAACATTTTCAGAGGGGGAGATGTGGGTAATCTCCGGGCCCCAAGGAGTTGTTTCATTTTTAATTGTGCATTTTAGGGTCTATGGGGCTCTGATATTTCAAGTTCTGTGCAAACAGCGAGCACACTGCTATCATTGTGTTCCCCTGCTCCGGGCTTGTGGCTGAATTACCTCATGATAGGCCTTTTAAGTATTTTGGCCTCCTTCTTGGCCTCATATTTCAACACAGCACGTGAAAGAGATGAAGAATGAGCTAAAAATCCCTTCCAACTGTTGCAGTTACAGGCTATTTTATTTTTCATTCCATGTGTTATTTAGCAACCTCTGGCTTTGCTAAAGCGATGCAAGCTAGGTGAAGACGGCACAGAGCGAGGGAGGATGTCAGTGGTTTGACATATATACCTTCACCTAAAAAGCTGGAGTTTTGCTTCTGTTTGCTGCAAACAACGCGAAGGTCCCTTCCCCAGCCCCCCTCTCTCCTCTGCAAACATCCATCTGTAAAGCATGGCCCACATGGTTCCTTGAAAAGAAAATGCATGGTGACATTTCCCTAGCTGCACAAAAGGCTTTGCGTTGCTAAATGTCAGTCAGTTATTCATTACAGTAATATTTTCCCAAGGGCTGCCCAGGCCCCTGGCAGAGCTGGCTGTGCCTGCACAGTCGTCCCCTGCCTTGGCCGAGAGCTGCCGAGGCTTGGGGCTGCAGAGGCACCACTCATGGCACTCAAAATCTGCCAGAGTTGGTGCCCCTGGGAGTTACAGCTGCCCTTCCATGGCCTTTTCAGCTTTTAAGGAGGTTTTGGGGTGACTGGGATTCCCTGGCCATGATTCTTCAGGAAATAAAAGGGAAATAGAGCTCTGTGAAACAGCAGTGCAAGATTGAGACCTCTCCCCCTCCAAACACAGTCCTGTCCCAGGCAGCATTTAAAAATCATGCCAGTCTCACCGGAGGGGAGCGGTGGTGCCCCAGCAGAAGGTGGGCAGCTGTCCGGGCTTCCCACTGCACCGCCATGGGCAGGAGCGGTGCCAGTGCCTGTGGTGGTGCTGGGAGCGAGGGGCAGTGGTGCAGAGGGGCAGTAGGGCAGCGTGCCACCGAGGCAGTGGCAGCAGCTTCTCCAGGCAAGGACAGAAGGCAGCAGAAGTGGTCGAACATACCAAACTGCTTACTCTCCAGTGCCAGCGCAGCCCCCGGGCTGGTTACAGCCTGGGAATCATGCAAGTCCTTGAAAGCAAACCTTGTCGTCGCTCCGCATTTGGGCAAACCTGGGCGTTCGCCTGTGGGTGACCCAGCTGAGATCTTCCCGTTGTTGTTTTGTGACTGCTTGCATCCCCTGGCACAACGGCTCCTTGCCAGAGAAAGCTTTGCCCCTCCAAAATATGAATATTAAATCTTGGATGGAGAAAAGCAATTCCCATGGAAACAGTGATAAACATCAGAAAATGGGGCATGAGGGGGAGGGAAAAGAAATGGCTGAATTTGTCTTGTGACCGTTTAATCAGAGTGTGTTCCTACAGCATGCTGCCAGGCCGTTTGAGTTACAAGACATATGCTTGTGGACATCACAGTGCAGAAGCAAAGGAGGCAAAGGCAGAGGATGGAGCTGGGAGTGCTCGGCAAGCCCGAGTGCTGTGGGGCCGAAGGATGGAGGAGTCAGCTGATAAATGCCGCAGAGCATGCAAGGGAATTAGCGGATGAACAAATGAGATCTGAGAGAATGAGACCTCACTCCACAGCTAAGGTCTGGAAGGGCTGGGGTCTTCACAGAGCCTGTGAGGAAGAGCCAATTTAATATGGAGAAAAATTATTACTGCAAGAAGTGCTCATAGCAGAAGACACTTCTACTGGGTGGTCAGTACAAACTCTGTAGTCTGTTCTCCATAGCACAAGTCAGCCCAAATATATAAGAGGAGGTGGATATACTGAGCTGGAAAACTTTCTTCCATGCTGTCATCTGGAACTGGTTGAAAGCAAAGTACATAAAGATGAGGAAAGGATGAGAGACTGCTTCTGTTGGATAATTAAAGGGGAAAAAAGCCTCACCACCATAAAAAGGAATGAGATAAATCATGTCACAAAGAAATTTGTTGCTGTGGTTATAAAAGTCTTCCCCTTTCATAAAAAAGAAGCTAATATGGCTAGGATCAAGTATGATTAGAGCTTAACTGCACAAAGAAAATAAAAATACAAAAACTACAGCAATCATAGAGGAAGAGTGGAGGAAAAGATAAAGGAGAACACAGGAATGAGATGTGGTTAATTTGTAAGTTGGTATCACATTCAGAAAAGATTGAGAGAGCTGTGTCCTCCCAAAGGAGCATCAGCATATCATTAAAGCCTTTAATATTGTCTTGACAGCTCTTCTATTTCTTGTATGAAGCTGGCTGATAAGGCAATATTCTTAACTTTAGCATTGCTGTCTTTTTTTGTTCCTTAAGAGAGCTATAGTTGATCTTGCACTAAGAAAAGAAGGAGGGGGGAAAAACTGTATCTCTTGAGATGCTTATTTTTTTAAGATTGAAGCCGGGAAGCTTAACAAAGCATTAGAGGAACCTACAGCTTTTCTCCCTGCCCCTCCTCCCCTTCCGAATTTGTTGCTGGAAAACATTTCTTCAGATTTGTTAGGTACCTTTGCTGCAAAACCTGACTACATGTCTGTGGGTCCATAGGTTATCTGCCCAGGGGCAGAGTTGAGCTAGACTGTGAAACCCTTGCTCGTGACTTCAGGTCTTGTAGTCTGCTGATTTCAGTGGGGCTGCTGCCGTTATATGCTGGTTTTCAGCATGAGTAATGGTGTCACGATCTGGCCCATAAATTCTGGGTAATTTGTAAAGTGCCTGTCGCAATGTTATCTAAATAGCAATGGCACGTTGGAAACCGTTCTGGGCTGCTACAGAGAGGAGTCTTCTCAATTTGCCTCTTCAATGCAGCTCTGTTCTTATACATTGTAGTTTACTCCTTTCCAACCTCATATTAAGATCATCTGGACTCTGTTCATATTACGGTAAACCATGATTCCTGGAGGCATTTTGATACTTAACGTCGGCAATAAACATAATTGAATAGAATAATAGATGTTGGAATAGGTGTTACAGAAGGCAACAATTACCTCCCATGTTCTTCTGCAGTTTCCAAATGAATTAATTTTGCCTTTCTTTGTACCTTTCCTTTTTTGTGCTTTTTTGGAGAGTTTTGAGGGACTGATTTTCACTGGCACAATTCCATGCAAATCAGATTTCTAAGCTGCATGCGTCATTGTTGTTCCTGGTTGTGCCCATGGTGTCCGTGGTTGTACAAACTCAATAGAAAATGCTTTATTCGTCACTTCCCAGTTTACCATTCAGATGAGAGTATTCATGCCAGAAAACCTCTTGTGCTCCCCCAGCCTGGTGAGCACATGTGGTGAATTACCTGAGCAATTAAATGAAGGCACTTGTGTGAACGGTGCACATGGAATATTCTTTGAAGACGTTCTGTGATCAAAGCAGAGAAAGGAAATAAAAATGAGTATGTTTGCTAAATATTGAATAAATTAAATGTGAGGGTACTGCAACGAAAAGGCAGAACATGTGTTCGTGGAAAGAGGCTGTATCCACTTCGTATTCATGACAAAATACCTTCTGTTGTCCTGTTAACATTCCTTCCAGTGGTCCCTGCTAGAGGAACTAGAGGATAAAGGAGACTGAGACATAAGGGGTTTTGTGGGCATCTCTTTATAATTAATTGTGTAGTTGTTGGGCCAATGTCAAATTTATTTTATCTCTAGAAGAAGAAACACAATTAAGAGGGCTGCCAGGGCATACGATTGTACAGTGATGCAGGCACCAAGGTACAATTGTTCTGGATAGGTAGCAAGAACCCTTAAGCATATACCACTTCTCTTTAAGTTAGCAGAGTGGCAGGAAAAGGGAGGAGTGAAAATCAAGCTAGGCTAGGTTCGAAATTGTTGATGCTTTAACCTTTCACCACAGAGTCACTGCCAGTTTGCAACCCCTTATAATTTACTTCCCATGGATTGGAAATTGAGCTTGCGTCTTTGTACATCAGTTACAGAATTAGCAATAGCTTAGTTCTTACTGTTCAGTAAGTGCTTATTGTAGAACGAAATACACTGTGGAATAAAAATGCATAGCCCTCAGGTCACAATTTCCATCTATTGTGAAGAAAGTCCCTTGTAGATGTGGGAAAACAATTTTGCCAAGTTATAATTGGGAATATAACAGCACAAAACCCAGTGAACTGCAGATCATATATTCAGTGTCAGAAAGGGAAAAAAACCTTGGGCCTCTTGACTCACTCCAGTATTCTGCTTAACAGTGATAAGGTGCTAGTCTTGTTTTAACTACTACTGGGCAGGCAGCCGTTCTTCACAGGAAGTACAATATTATTTGGCATTTCTTAAAATATCCAATGGCAAGTTTAGTGAAGAATATGATGCTTGACTGTACACAGATATGAAGTAATGCTCTTGCTCAAATATGTGATTCTTCAAAGTCAAAAAGGCTAATCTTTCAAGTACATTTTATAGGGATAATAATAACTGTCTGATTTCTCGATTGCTACTCATGAAAGGTGTAAAGGTGTGCTTCTCTACTCTTCAGAAATAAGCTGTTGATTGTATTGATCAGATTTACAGACATGTAAAATACAGTGAAAGAAAAAACTAAGCTTCTTTTTATTCATAAACTGCTTTCTGAATAGGAGGGGCTTCCCGCCTTTTAACATGACCCCGCTCAGTTTCACTTCATCAGATTTCTCGGTAGATGACAGAGTCCCCACAGCACAGACAGAATGCACTCAGAATTCTTCTGAACACAAATTTCTGTTACCTCTTCTGACTAATCAGGGAGTTTTCAGATTTTCTAATAATTTCTCTTTTAGGTTGGCCCATTGATTTCGACTAAATTTCCCTTAAAGACGTACACTTGGAAATCCTTTATTCACAAGGACAGCACCTTCTTCTGCTCTTTATATGCTACATACCTGAAATACAATATTTTGCATGGAGCCGTGCTGTACCTTTCTTAGGGTGTGGTATATTACTATGGGATCACCAACTGGGATTGTCAGACCTTGTGATTAAAGCACAGGTATTTGGCAGCAAAGCACTCCTGAGGCAGAGTTTCAACTTTATTTAAGACTGATTGACATACTTACCTCAAACCACCATGTGGGGTTGCTTGAGTGTGGAAATAAGCTGAAACAAGTAGGATAAGAGAAGGGACCAAGGCCAGATGGGATGCTTTCATATGGAGTCCCCTATCAGGAAGAAATGTGCAAGCTTCCACACAAATACTGTTGACCTCAATGTGAATCCAAATGCCAGGATCCCCTGTGCTAGTTCCCCTGAGCTCCCCAGGACCTCCATGAGGGCAGCTGGTGGCATGGGCACTGGTTGCCTGCCCGGGGGCTGAGCTGACAGGGAACCGCTGGGCGAGATCTGCTGCTGCATTCACGTTCCCCTCCCACCAGGCACAAGCTCAAAAGCTCCCCTCTCCTGAGCCCTCCGAAAGCTGCACCCTGACTCACAGGGAGAGGGGTTCTTTTTATAGTCTCGTCAATACAAAGTAAGGTCTTGGTTTCCAGGACTCAATTTTTTGTGCTGGAGTGCTCAGATTTGGGATTCTAATGCATGAAAGGTTGTGAAGGGCTTGAGAGAAACACGGGGTGTTCAGCCAGTCTTTGCTTCCATTTATATTACCACAGCAGCACTGACTCGAGCCACCTCAATTAAGTTTAAAGTTATTCAGCTACGATCTTGCTAAATACAAGGTGACATTTCAAATGATGCCATCTGAGGCTTATTATCCAAAATGACCATGATTTACACTCCACTTTTTTTAAAAAAAAAACTAACTAACCTTTAATTGCTGTGGTTAGCCTTCACAAGTATGAGAAACCCATCAGTTGTTGTTCTCAATAGGTGCTTAGTATGCCTCAAAATCTGGTCATTTTGGTCTCACAAAAACATTACACTTTGTTGTGTACTAATTTCAAACGAGGACACTGATACATTCGCAAAACTACATAGGAAATATGAAGAATGCAATCTTTGTCTGCCTTAATATGCATTCCCACAGATGGCAGAAATTGTCATATATTCTATTCACAAGTCATAGAATCATACGTGAGCATACTTCTTTCTAAAAATACTGCGTATTATCTGCAAACACTGTGATGTTGGCACACGTGCTCTTAACTCTGCTCAAATAACTTCAAAGAATGAAAGCAATATTTCTTTATAGACTACATTTATCAGAGATTTATTAACATGTCTTAATTGTAGACCCTGTTTTCCTTAGAAGAAATGGCAATTGCACTAGATCATGGAGGGGCAACTTGCTCTGGAAAATAAGTTTGAATATAGTGTTCTTTTCTGTTTCGAATCACTCAGATGTCCATAAGAACATGTATTCCTTCAACGACAAGTTAATGCTCAGGAAATATTTAATCATAAATATTTGCTGTCTCTTCAAAATACAAAACCTGCTTGTAATCTCTAACAATAAACACAATGGAAAGTGGATAAAAAGACATACCATCTTCTAATTTAAACTCAGAGTGGCAAATGATGTTATATCTACTATCTCATTTTAAAAGTTGCACTAAACAGGTCAACAAACCTGTTCTTTAGGGCCACTGAGATGGTTGGAGCATCTGAGATGCAAGGAGAAGCTGAGAGAGCAGTCTTGAGGAGAAGGACTTGGGGGTGTTGGTAGATGAGAATTTCATCATGCGCCAGCAACATGCACTTGCAGCCCAGAAGGCCAACCGTATCCTGGGCTGCATCAAAAGAAGTGTGGCCAGCAGGTCGAGGGAGGTGATTCTGCCCCTCTACTCTGCTCTCATGAGACCCCACCTGGAATACTGTGTCCAGCTGTGGAGCCCCCAACATAAGAAGGACAGGGACCTGTTCGAACAGGTCCAGAGGAGGGCCATGAAGATGATCAGAGGATTAGAGCACCTCTGCTATGAGGACAGGCTGAGACAGTTGGGGTTGTTCAGCCTGGAGAAGAGAAGACTCCAGGGAGACCTTATAGCAGCTTTCCGGTATCTGAAGGGAGCCTACAAGAAATCCGGAGAGGGACTTTTTACAAGGGCATGTAGTGATAGGACGAGGGGTAATGGCTTCAAACTGGAAGAAGGTGGATTTAGAATAGATATTAGGAAGAGATTTTTCACTCTGAGGGTGGTGAGGCACTGGAACAGGTTGCCCAGGGAAGTTGTGGAGGCCCCATCCCTGGAAGTGTTCAAGGCCAGGTTGGATGGGGCTCTGAGCAACCAGATCTAGTGGGAGGTGTCCTTGCCCATGGCAGGGGGGTTGGTCTTTAAGGTCTATGATTCTATGGTTCTACGACCCTGCACTACAGAAACCTTCTCCTTCTTCAGGGGAAGCAGAGAGGCCGTGCAAGGTGGCCGCTCTTTCCCCTGCCCTACTCCTATGGAGAACAGAGATTCTCCCAAGTGGTCTCTGGATGTAGGTGCACCAATGTTACCTCTGCTCAGACTCCAGGACTGCTTCATCCACCTTTGCAAGGAACTCCTCTTTCTCCATTAGGTCCACTTAACAGCGGGGAAGGGCTTTGGGTTTTGACTCCTGTTTTTCTTATTCTGTCGCTGTAAGGAGATTCCTGGCACACAGCTGGGAACCTGTGCACTGCACCAGCATGTGCTCTGTGATTTATGTGCTTTGGTCAGACATCAGGCAAATATTCACCAGCAAAACTTCACCAATCCTTACTACCTGTCACAGTGAACATACCTGCAGGAAACCATGGCTGACAGGGATCATCATTCTTAGTGCATAGACAGATGTAGTCTGTTTTTTAATGCTCTATCCCTCAGGCTTTAGTTCATGTGATACCTTAGATGCCACAGTTCTATATACTAGGCGTTCAGTGACCTTGCCTCCTCCCCTTCCCCTGCAGTCTAGTCTTCAGCCACTTGAGATCCCAGCCTTTGCTCGTATGCTAAATGACAGGATATTTCTGTGTGCTTGGTATTTTCTAGCCCAGAATTTCCAGTCTCAGAGCAACTGCATTAAGCAGCTAGTTCCCTTTTTCTTATTAACTCCATCTATTAATAATTGCAGTCTTCAAGAATGGGAACATTCAGTATTTTCCCTAATGCAATGCTCTCATTCAATCCAGATTAGATTCCACCCCCCTACTATTTATTTTAAGGTGCAGTAGAGAAAAAAAACATGTAGAAAATAAGAGACTGTTTGTTTAAGCGTGCGGCATATTTTGTGCAGAAATCTTAATTCATGCAGGAGAATTCTTAAAGACTTCTTTGTTATTAAGGTAGAGCCTGAACAGTTACCATGTCCTAATCAGTCTTGTTCCCTGAGCCTGTCTCCTTTCCACAGTAACTTACTGGGGATCAGACCTTTTCACTGCAGAAAATAGAAACCTTTCTTCCCATCCCACTTGTCAGTAGCAGCCTGAGCCCACTTCACAGTGTCTAGCTTTTTTGATGCTATGTTTTGAATTCAGTAAAACATCTGCTCAAAATGTTTTGGGGTCTCTAGTCTGCCCTGCAACTTTTTTTCTCCTTCTACTTACCAGATTTAGGGTTGTATGAAATAGGGCCCAAAGGAACTGCTTGAATCATGAGGTTTTGCCTGATGTTGCGGGCAGTTGCTTTCCTAGACAGATTGCAAGCCATCTAGAAGCTCAGTGTCCAGCTCAACTACCCACTTTGCTTCTATCTGAAAGCTCTTTAAGAACTTCACTCTTCTGATGGTTAGCAATCTCATTCCCTGTTTAAATTTACTTGTGGCCAGTTTATATTTATTTTCACTTTTATCAAGTCTACCCTTTGCTTCGGTAGCTCAAATACCTCCCCAAGTTGCCTGTAGAAGGCACTTATGCCTTTTCCCCCTTAGCTCTAACTTTGTTGGACTAAACAAATCAAACTCTGCTAGCTTCCTGGGGTGAAAAGCCTCTCTGCCATACTAGTAGCCATTCTTCTCATCTGCTGTCATTTGGATGTTACTCCTATGGACGCAGTTGTACAGCAACATTTGCGATACTCAAGATGAGATCTTAATACAAACATGGCAGCATTAATACTTCCGTCTATACTGGCAGGACCTTCTGTTTGAATTTGTTTCTGAGCTGTATCAAAATGTTGGGTTTTGTGAACTTAATACACCTGGGTCTTTTTTCTTTCTTCTCTCTCATTTTCAGCTGAGAGCGGCTCAGCCTGCATGCTATTTCTGTGGATATTTCTTGGATTTATTTAAGGGGACCGAGAAAATGTGGGACTTCTGGTTTCCTACATTGCAATCTTTTTTGGAGCCAAGCTGAGTTTTGAGCTACTCCTACATCTAACAAAAGAAAAGCCAAGTGGGATCAAGTTTGAAGCCAACTTGTGAATCTTTTGCTCTTCATAATCCTCTGCAGACATGGATTCAGTCAGATAACTTCAAAATATCTCACCAATTATGGGCCTCTTTTTTATGAAGTATCTTTGCATTCAAACACAGTCATTCAAGTGACACAGCTCAGAACTGTTATTTTAAAAGGCCGCTTACATATTATTGGCCACTTTATTTGTCATGACTGTTTTTGGAATGCTTATCCTTAACAGTCCAGTGCTTTGGCCTTTAACTAACATTTAAATATTCATGGTTCTGCCCAAAAAGAGCTGCTCTGATCTCAGCACAGCCCAAAAAGGTCCTGTTATTTCTGAAGGGTGACATAAATCAGTTGGAGTCTAGATTGGGTGTGACACAGGACTGGAGAGTGTAGGCGCAACTGTGGAAAAATAAAAGCTTACCTATCCCCATTATAAACTGAGAAGAAAATTTATCAGAAAGAAATGTAAGCAAAATAAATCATAGCTTCCGTATAAAAAATGGGTACAATAAAGTGCTTAATCTCTTTGCAAATGTGATAGAAGAGCAGAATCAGTGCTGATGTCCTGCATGCTGTAGCAAGGGCTCAGTTAATGATGGAAGATGAAATAATCCAATGTATAAGGAATTTCTTAGCAGTTTAATGGTGTAAGAAGTAGTAAAGAGAAAAAATGAACTGAAACAAGAAACAGCATGAGAGAGATGTCTAACCTTGGAAGTGCTAGAAGTCTTCTACAGTTGCCAAGATTTCTAGTTAGCCAAGACGAGATGTAAACTAGATGTCACACAACCCAAGTGAGTGTGGCTATATAAATGACTGCCCAGTGACCGTGTAAAGTAGCACACAAAGGGCAGATGCTGTACAACAGCACAGCTAGTTTTCATGAATTTCTCCTCAATCCGCTGGCTACATCGTCTTTGTAGCAGCTCTGCAAGAATCATTTGGGGATTCCCAAGACATCTAGAATGGCAGTTCTTCTGAGAAGTGGGGCTGCAGGCAGTGATGAGTTATGCAGCATTTCTCTAACAGCCAGAAACAGGGCAAAAATCCTTTCTGGTAGGGCACAGAGGGGAAAGAGGTAGTTTATGGAGGTTTATTCTAGGTTGCATTCTCTCCCTGCCCTGGCAGCTTGTGGTCTGATAGATCTGAAGAACAGGAACTGGAGATTTGCCCTCCTTGGTTTCTTCAGTGTGTTGGATGTTTTCTGCAACAGTGTACTCTCACAGTGGCTGGTCTGGTATGCAGGACTGTGGATGTTGCATTATTTCGTAAGGGCTAGAATTAAAGAATAATACTGATCTTTTAATTTTGTCTGTAGGTTTTTATATATGAGGTTGTTACAGACTGAATTTCATTTTTATTTTAATATCTATCAAATAATTTTATGGGAATAGTCTGCAGTGGGATAGTGTTTTGCCACTCAAAATTTAGGAATATAGTAAAGGACCCATACTGCTTCTCAGTAGAGTCATCAGCACCAGCTAGAGAAGATAATCCTGCATATGCTGTCTGTGTAGGATTTATTTTCTTTTGTGGACCCATTAAAACAATTATTCTCAGTTCAGCATCACAAATTTTAACACTGTAACTTAAAGGAATTAGAAAACATCTTCTGCTTATGCAAATCTTGACAGTCCACACAGCTGATAGGTTTGTTTTTAATTTCTTTTTTCTAAGCTATCATTATAGGAGTATGTGTTTAAAATACTGAAAATGCAATTCAGAAATGAAAAATGAAAGGAGTTTTGACAGGCAGATTCAACCTGAGGAGCTGTCAAACTGATAAGCAGCTTCTGCATATAACGAAACTGAAGCACAGTGGAGTAAATTATATGGTTCACAACATCTTTGTAAAATGTGTTAATGAACCAGTTAGTTAAAAGAAAAAAAAGAAAAATAATCAGCAACTCAAAGACTGTAAAGAATAAGGAAGGAAAATACTTCATCCCAAATAATACTTGTCTGAGGAGGAGAAATTTAAAAGAAGTGATAATAAGTGTTGATATTTGAGCATGACTAAAATATCAAATATGGAGATGTTTATACCTGATAAAGTTACTTACATGAATAGCTAAATACTTTGTATGTATACAGTTTCTTATATAGAATATAAGAAACTAAACTCAACCAGGGCAATGTATTACAAAAAATGTGAATTAAGCATTCTTCACAATGTGCCTGTTCTGCCTAATGGTTTGAAAGAAGATTGAATAATTTAACACATCTCGCTAAAGACTAACAAAAGGAGAAGTTGCAGGAATTTTAATCTGAATTCTAAAGGCAACAAAACTTGTGAGACCTCAATGGACTTGTGTATTTGTCTTTGGCATTTTGCCTTTCAGTTCTTGTGTTCATTAATTTTTGAACTTATTGTACATTTTCAGAGAGATTTGACACTAGGTAGCAGGCTCAAAAAGTTTTGTTAAAGTTTTCTACAGCTTTTGTTAAAATAAGTGGCTAGATAGAGAAAGGATACCCTGTTGATGCTGCTGCTGAAGGAGAGGCTTAAGTATTGGCTTAGCCCATGTTAGACATCAGAGAATCAGCATGGGAAAGAAAGCTTATGAAGGACCCAAAAACAGAATCATAGAATTACCTAGGTTGGAAGAGACCTTTGAGATCATCGAGTCCAGCCATAAACCTAATACTGCCAAAACCACCACTAAACCATGTCCCTCAGCACCACATCTACCCATCTTTTAAATACCTCCAGGGATGGCGATTCCACCACTTCCCCAGGCAGCCTGTAGAAAACCCCTCAGCCAGACACATATTTGATCAGGCAGCAGAGGACAAAAAGAGGATAGAGGATAGAAGCCCAGTTGTCATTAGTTGCTGCTCTCAGATCTCCTCTAAGTGTCTCTCTGAAGGAGGTTCAATGCTTCACACTGCTGCAACAGGGTCGGATACACACAGGTGGCCAACCAAGGGCTAGCCTAAGGACTGTGGTGTGACACACAACACACAAAAACCTGTCATAAAAGGACCTTTCAAGATCAAAAACAGAGACACAGGAAGACTTGTGTTAGCTATGCAGGCTAGAGTTTTACCCCAGCATTGCCCTGTGGTACTTGCTTTTGGTGTTGGAGTTGAATGAGCCCAGAGCTAAGTGATGTTTCTGTGTTAGGGCACAACAGTGGAGCTCATTGCTGTGCAGACAGCCCATCAGTCAGCCACCACAGATGGCTGAACCCAACATGTTTGCTCACAGGATCATTTTACTTTTTGTGGTAATTAGCAGAGGGTGTCTGAATTCACCTGTAAAATAAACATTGCCTATTTACTAGGGGTTACCATAAACTTTGATAGACAGGATTTCATTGACTCTTGTTCCACTTAGACTTCAGGCCTTGCCAAATAGCAGGAGGGTTCTCACAGATCTGAAAAGCACAGGAAGTGGAGTCAAAGCACAGTTTTCATTTCACAAATGAATTTCTCACTCCTGGTCTACCTCACATCTTATGAACATGCACCAGTATAAATCTACATGACCTATGATCAAGTAAGCCAGAGAAGGTAGACGTATCTGGGTAGGACAAGGTGGAAGTTTCAATAGTTCTCACCATCCTCTAGCCCGTAAGTATTTCTCATGTAAATGGACTCAGTTTGGTCAAGACATGACATGGAAACTTCTCTCGGCATCCTGTTGCATTACATGTATTGTCGCTATGGCTGAGTAGTGTAGCAGCATGGTATCAGATATGCTGGTGTTTGGTACGTGAGGCAGGCGAGTGCCAAACCAGTGACTTAGTAGAGCTCCTGGAACAGTGCTAAAGCTGCATCTGTCCCTTTACTAGTCAGGGAACTAAAAAAATGGCATGAATTCTTCAAGGAATTACAACTTTTAAAAGCAGAGTTCCACTTGGTTTGCCTTTAAAATATCTGCTCCAACTGTTCCCTGTCTTGAAGACATGCAGGAAGGATCTTCCCAAGCCAACATTTCCCTGTTAAAAAAAAAAAGCCAAATGCGACAAAACATTTTACTGTGGATGACTTGCCATTCTGTTCTGTAGGACTCTCACTCAGCAAAGCCCTCTGGTACATGCTTAAATCTATCCCTGTTGACTCAAAGCATGTGCTTTAAGGCTGTCATATATTCAAGCTGGGGACCAGCACTGGCTGCACTTTTGGCATGCTCAGGCACCCCAGCCACGAAGCCAGGGGAGAGAGCGGAGTCAGAGGGATGGGGGCTACATGCTGGAGGACTTACCTCAGCAACACCTTCTGTCACTCCTGCCCCTCAGTTTTGTTCTTAAAACCCATAAACACTTGAAGCAAAAGGAGAAGACAGAGGCCACTCAGGAAGATGCAGCATGTGAAGCTGGGCCTTCGTGGAGAGGAGGGGCAGCAGCTGGCCAGAGCCCTGTGAGCACACGAGTTATTGGTGGGGCCACGAGATCCAAGATGGGAGACGTGTCATGCCACAGATCTGTGTGACTTGGCAGGCGCCCGCTCAACAGGAGCTGTGGGGCCTCCCGGGTTTTCCACCACCCTTCAGGTCCCTGGCTGTCACATCAATCCCCTTTTAAATTCAGCCTCCCTTCTCCAGTGAGTGACTCCTACATCTTTTTTTCATCTCTCAGAGCAGCCAAGCAGCATCCTGCGCAGCTGAAAGCTATTCAGCTCCAGGACCAAGCACACACTGCGAGGGAAGCTCGTGGCCTTTGGTGGTGGTGATGGCCAAATATGTGTGTAATGTGCTCAGTCTTCACTAGCCCACACAGCGAGAGACCCTGCTCCTCTCTTGAACTTGGGCGTAACGCGTTCCCTCCGCCATCGAGTGGGCCAGCTCTAGACTAATATTTTCTGTACAGTTAATTATGACAGGACAAGTGCTGTACCCCAGTGGAAATTTGCCACTTGAAAAATTGCCTAAAAATATATCCTACAGTAAATGTTTCTCTGCGTGATTAAGTGTGCATGTGGACTGTACTCTGCAGAGGGTTTCCCAAAAACAAATGTCTCGTCTAAGTCTCTTGGCAAGGCCTCCTTGTTTTTTTAACAGTTTATCAGCTTTTGTGTTATTTACTAATGGCAGGAATTACTCTGTAATTCCTTTCTAAACTAAAAATTCCAAAAGCCTGCAAAGATGAGGGACTGTAAAGGTAAAAAGAGGAGGATGGGGTCAAGATACATTCTTTGGACTATGAAGATTGGGGTCAGCTCCTTGTTTTGCCTCAACCTTCATGCCCTCTGTTTGTACTTCATTGCTGGGTGGTGACCACCTCTGTGCCAGGGGACCCGATGCACAGATCCCAGGGAATGAGTGAGTTCTGGAGCAAACGTGATGTGACCATCTCAGGCTGACACCACTGACTGGCAGGTCAAACTACTGCACACGTGCTGTCAGGAAGATCCGTCTGTCCTGACTTTAAGACCAAGGCAGTACTGCTGCCTGGCCTGTCACTGTGCCGTGTCGCATGCCAGGCAGTTTGGGTTTAGCTGGGGAGCCTTTGCTGTCCCATCCAGGTGGATGGCACAGACCAAACCACCTTCTCAGTGGATCTCAGTTCTCCCCGTCTGAAAGCAAACCCTTTACTACTCCATAGGGGTCACGTAGAGTCACCTGGGCTGTGATGCCAGTGTTTTAAGGACATATGAACTTAGGCTATGACCAAGGCTCCTGCCCGCTGCCTTCAGCAGCGTGTTCCTGCTCCTCCCTCCTGGCAGCCCTGCATGTCCATACCTGCCTCTGTCCTGAGCCAGCTGAGGAACCAAAGCCAAAGCTGACCTGACCAAAAAAAAAAAAAAAAAAAAGACTGAAAAAAAGATGGTCTCTCAAGAGGGTGTTGAGGCCCTGGTCCAGAGCAGGGCTGGGAGTAGGATCAATCCTTCTGACAGCCTCAACCTGCTGGATTAGTCCAAGCATTGGGTTAACTGCCCTGCGAGGCACAAGAGGAGCAGGAGTTTTCTGCATGTGCGGTACTGAAACAGGGTCATACTCCCAGCCAGGAGGTGGGATCCCGCTGAACATTCGGCTCAGCTTCTAGCAAACGCAGCCTGGGCTCTGATGCACTTGATGGCTTGCAGGTTTCTCTGAGACAATATTGTGTAGCTGGCAAAAGAAAACACAAGAAAGGAAGGAAGCAGCACTGATTGCTTTTCAGTCTTTTTCTGTTTGCCTCATCTCTTCCCAAACACGCAAAGACATCTTGCAATGCCATAGACCCCGTGCAACATAAGGACGAAAAGTCACTTGGACCCACAGAGCAAATTTTAGGGTAGACCTTTGCCTTTCCTCTTCAGACAGACTGGTGCAATTTGAAGGGCATAACGCAAGCTGCGTGAATGAGAGAGCACCCCCCTGCAAAAGCACGTTCCCGTAAAACGTCTCCTGGTGTGCACCGTCTCGGTGCTTCAAGCTGGATTTCTCTGAAGACGAGAAAGGACTATTGCAATTGCATCCTCTGAGACAAATTAACACAATTCCACTCTGTGCTCATACAAGACTTACGATTCTGTGATCTGCCAGGGTTGTAGCATAGTTAATCTTAGAAGCAGAGTTTTATAAAGGTGCTAACTGGTGTTTCATGGTGCCCCTGTGGTGTTTCGTTTTCATACAAGGCCTTATTTGGAGAAATGCTGCGTGAGCATTTAAAGCAGTTACAAGGGCTGTTTGATCAGCCAGAATGGTTCCTTTGGGCAGTATTTTGGAAAAATAATATTTAAAAATTGCACTTTATAAAAATTCCAAGGACATATACTCTGAATTGTTGAATGTCAGCATAATACCGGTTTGAGAAACATTATTTGCCTTACGTTAAATTGTCACAAAAGAACACAGAAATTAGAAGGAAACCAAACTGCACAACTTAATACAGTGACACTTTTTAACAGGGTTTCCACAGTTTTCTTTATATCATGGAACTATGATTTTGAGGTGGGGTGATTTTTTATTTTATTGAACCCAAGGACACCTCCTTCCAGAGTTAAATGTATTAGGCTTTCATAAATAGCTACTGCCAGGGGGAAATCGTGTGTTCCTTCAGCGTATATTCATTTGGAGCTTTTGGAAAGGACTCATGAGAAAGACCCTGTTTGTGTTCAACCCCACCCTGCCTCACACCTCAATACTGTCACCTCTCACAGTGGATGTGCAAGCGGGGTCCTGTAGGCATGTATGTATTTTAGGAAGTGTGCCATGGCAATTCAGAGGTCCACACTCTTCCTTTTCTCTGGCACATCGTGCAGAGAGGTACCCAGGAGGGCAGGGAGAAGCGAGGAGGAGAAGAGAAGTGGGGGTGGGACACAGGGAGACTGAGTGTGTTGATAGCTCCTGGCTGTTTGTATTCAGGAAAGCTCCTATAGCATTTTTTTTTATTTTTTTTTTTTTGCAAATTTTAAAGGTGTCCTGGCTGTATTCCAACGTGTGTGATCTTTCCTCCTGACCTACAGTCCCTCTTCAGTTTCAGCTAAATAAGCTATTCCTCATTTTCTGTCTGTTTACCTTTGCTGTATCCTGTTAGGACTCCATCTGTGAGGTGTGGAGCTCTCCTGTGATATCCCAAATAGAAAAAGGTAGCAAAAGCCTTTCAGTTCCAGTAAATGTTTTCAAAAGATTTTCCCCATTCTGTAGCTGGAAGAACAGCGGGACATGAATTTGAGCGGGTGTTTTCCCTGCCTACCCAGGCAACCAGGCACTCTGTAAAGACTGCTCCTCTGGGCCGGATGGGAAATTTCATCCCAAATTGCAGAGCACTAACTGAGGTGGCATTAGTGAAAAGGGGTTTTTCTTAAGTTTTGGTGTCAACAGCTTGCAAAGATTTAAGCAGGATTTTCTGTCATCCAAAAATGCCAGTCACCTCAAGCACTGAACTTTCTTTTGACTTTACTAACACCAGGCAGCTTTCCCAGCCAAATGGATTTAGGTCCTTAAACTGCCGCTGCTCTTCCTTTGACTGATGATCTGCACGCTCGGTTCAGCGGGCTGTGTGCCACATGTGGTTCAGCTCTCCTTGGTCTGGGCTGTCCATATGCATGCATGCTGTCACTCTGTGCTTTGCAAAGGCTAGTGTTCGCTTCTTAACCCTCAGTTTTCCTTAGCTACCACTTAGCTGGAGATTAAACCAGTTTTCCTGTTGAAACCCTTGCCTTTTGCTTCATTCTTGAAGCTCTGCATGGTGTTATTTCTTCTGTGTTTTTTAATTTAAGTCTGCAGGTAGGTCAGTGTCAGGACCCTGTTAGCAAAGAAGCTTCAATTGCCCAAATTACCCTCACCTCGTACCCCCACTAATCCATCCCCTGCCTACTGGCCAGGAGCTCCATTTAAGCTCAGCCTGGGCAATGACTCATTGTCTGAGCTACTGTGTAGGTATAGCCTGGTCTCCAGCCCAATCTCCTGCCTGGACTTCTTGGATGAACCCCACACCTTGTTCATTATTTGCCTTCTTGGGGCTTGTTGGTGGACCCTGTTATGAGGCTCTGCCTGCCATGGTCAGATGCCATGCGACAGCACTCCATTGGTGAGGACACAGCCTGTGCTGGGGTCACCCTCAGCTCCTGGGTCATCCTCTCTGCATGGAGCAGCCCCACTCCTGCTGCTCCCTGGCATTCCTCCTTGCTACCTCCTGATCTTTCAAAAAAGAGCTCTATTGCTATCATTAAGCCAGAAAGAGAAAAACGGAATAAAACTCTGAACCTAATATGATCTTGAGATCATCTAGATTCAAGTATTTCCTTATTCTTTGGATGGGTCTCACCCTGCAGGTGTCAGGCCCCTTACCACTAGTGCCTAAATGCATCTCAGATTTTGGTGAAGCCTTCATACAGGAGTCTTATTTCAAGACCTACAGGATTTCCTTCAGGATTAATCCACAGTGCTAACCTCGCATCCAGGATCTGTAGGCATCATTCCAGGGAACCACTGATAACTAGTGCAGGATCCCTGTTAACAAATCTTCCAAGTCAAAGACAGAACCAGGATGCAAAGTGACATTTTGAGGGGTAGAGCCTTTATCAAGGAATGCCAACAGGGAGACTGTCATCCTTGAGCTACCCTCAGAGCTACAAATTGTTAATGAAGCTGAAGCATGCTAGTGCACCTGGGTCACAGCACAATGCTTGATGCCCATAGCATAGGTGTACTTGCCTCTAGGGAAATATCCCTGTTATGTTGTCACTGGGAACATGGAGACATGTGTCAATTATACCTGCAGCATCTGAGATTCCAGGTCCAGGACACCTGTCTGCTCAGCTACTCCCACAAATGTCAGACCAAACATGGGTTGATTCATGGAAAAGGTAACCCTCTGAGAACCTGACCTGAAAGCAACAAGGACGATAATTAAGCTTAATATCCCAATAAACCAAGTCTCATTGTCTCTTCAAGTCACTGTAAATTGCAAACAGCTCTGGAGGAAGAAGAAACTGTTTCACATTCAAATACAGATTTTCTGGAATGATCTATGGCAGTCTGTAGGAAAGAGGAGCAATGAAAAAGCATCCTGGAAAAATATATCGTTGAATATCTAAGCTGTCTCCACCCTCTGGTCCCTAACAGAAGAAGAAATGAGCCCTAACCAGTAAAAAACAAGAGACCCATGATTCTCCTGGAGAGAGAAATATGGGATCGCTTCTATCTGACATTTGTTACACAGGGCTGAAAGATGTTCAGGTATCATGGTGAGATTTCTGGGGTACCCCTTCAAAGACATGTGAGAGTAAGTTGTTCTAAAGGTTTTCATTATCAGGAGATATCATGTCTCTGAAATTATTCTATTATGAGTGATATTTGTTTAAAATCTTGTAAAATATTTTAAAATATTTGTCTTAAGTTATTCATATGTTTAGGGGTTGTAGAGTCAGCAGAACAAGGGTCAGCTGCCAAACAGGATTTGGCCATTTTAAGGTCTTCATTGACGTTGTTTGTTTCAGTGGTTTTGCTTCAGCCACAGAAATAGATGCCAATTGCAATGGATGGATTGAGAGCCAACTGAGCACTCGCCAGTCTTCAGAGGATATTGGGCCATGATTGGCATCTTCTATAATAATTATTGCAATGACTTTTAAAAATATACTTGATTATAAACTCATGCTTTTACAGAAATGCACATGTGTATTCACAATACGGGAGGAACACTGTGGCACATCAAGACCTATGCTGGTGGACCTCAAGGAATAGAGTCCTTTACCTCTAAAATTGTATTTGATCCAGATCAATAACAGCTTAGCTTGTCGACAATTTTTTTAAAGTGTAAACAAAATGAGTATGTCAAGTGCATTTAGTACTTAAGCCATCAGCATAATGAACATCGCTGCCCTTATTGGTAGTGATAACGTATAAGAGATGACACACAGAAAATCCCCTGCCCCCTCCCCCAAACCTATAATGAGATTCCTCCAAGCAGAACTTGCATATTGAAATGGCTTTTGCTCTTCTGTGGAGCAGTGTTTGAGTCCATTCTCCAGAGATGTTTTCCTTGCACATCTTAGGAGAGGTAGATTCATTGAAGTGTGCTTTTGTAACCGCAGACAAAATTTTTGTGAATGGGGAGAGCAGCAGTCCAAAGGACATCCTTATTCTTGCGGCAAGGATATCTGTTCATGGTAAATATTAATACTTTGCCTATTGTAATGCTACCTGGTAGTTTCACTTCTGATGCAGAAGAAGAATTCCACCAAGGTCTTCAGGCACCTAATCCCCATTGAAGGAATTTTGAGTTAGACACCTAAATCTTTTGAATGGTTAGGGCCCAAATTTATGTTTCTTCATTTTCAGCTTTGATGTCTTCTCTGTTTATACATAATCTCTCAGTATAAAATCCAGTCTTTGTACGTGTAGGGTCACACCTTGGCCCTAGTGAAGTCAGTGGTGGCTGATAACGAAAGGTACTAGTGCAGGGATGGCAAAAGATACCGTGGTGAATAGAAAGCTTACATTCATGTAAGACCATCTAATCATCGGCCTCACCTCTTGCCACCTAAACAGAAACAGCTGCAAGCAGCGGGATTTTTCACATTTGTTCATAGATTTCAAAATGTATTCATTATTTCTAGATGGTAAGGCGGTAAACAATTACAAGAGATCTGGGACCTTGAAAAATATTTGTGCAAAGAATTTCCCTCTGTCAAATTCTTGTCCCAGCTGACTCCACCAGGAAGGGGCCTAACATCCCCAAATCGGGCGGGTCAGTTTTAGCCCCTTCTGCTAAACGCACACCCATGGGTTTGACAACATTTTGAAAAGGCGCTGTTTAAAGCTGGCTGCAGCAAGAAATTAAACAAATAACACTGATAATGGGAATAACCTCGGAGACAGTGTATTTTTTGGTGACGAGAACACTTAGAATAATTTACTATTGTATGAAGTGATGCAGCTGGTTAAGTTAAAATATTCCTCTCTTCCACATGGAGAGAGAGATGGCCGCAGGAAGCAGTTCTAGAAAGCCATTTGCATTCCCCTGTGGCTTGTTTTGCTAAATCAGTTGCAGCAAAAAGAGCTACTCCAAATGGCGCATTTTTCCTGTCTTGGTTTATTTTGTACTTGCTCAATAAAATAGATTCCAGAAAAGACAGGTTTGTATAATTTTTAATAAGATTTGTTAAAAATAGCGTGGCTGCGGTGAGAGGACTGACCAAAGGAAGTGATTTGTTTCCTGCGATCATTCCTCCTCCTTTAGCAGTGACCTTTCCGACTGTGAGCAGAAGAGAAAATATTCACTTTATTTAAAATTCATCGCAAACAGCAAGAGAGTACTAGGGCTACCACAACTCTCATAAATTACACGCAAGCCTGACCCTTCTGGAAGACGAGGCCTTACTTTGCTGAAGGACTTTCAGAGTTCGGTGCTGCCGCCTCCGACCACAGCGGCACACAAAATATACAGTGGGGAGATACCCGGAGGCGGCGGGGGGCCAAGCCACTTGCTCAGTGCCTGAGCCCAGGTCTGTCCGCCGGCTCCAAGCCTCCGCAGAGGCTAACCCGGGAAGGAAGCCCTCGCCCGCAATGGTTCCTGCCTGCTCAAAAGGGGAACAGCGTGTGCCTTGATGTGGTCGTGGCACCCGCTTTCACCGGCATCCCTGGCACGCTCCCCCCGGGAGGGTTTCCTGCCCTGCCTGCCCCGGGTGGGTGCTGCAGAGCCCCCGTCCTTCCCTCCCGCCCGGGAAAGCAGGAAAGCTGCCCCGGGCAAGAGCAGAGCGGTTTCAAATTCGTATTCTGCCCACAGTATTTGGGCATCTTTCTTAATTCTTGTGCGACCGATATTTCTGATGCAGGATTCCAGCAGGCACAGGCTACAAAAACAGCAAAGCACCTTTTTTTTCTGTAGCCATGCCATAAAAGGGAAAAGCTGAGGAAGGTCCTGCGGACTAGGGTGGTAAAATAATCAGCGCAACGAGCCGTCTTCCAACTGAAAGTAGCTGGTTCGGTGCAGTTCATCCCCCTGAACTGGGGAAGCTTCCTCCCATACCCAGAAATGATCATTTTTGTTCTAAAAGACTTTTCTGCAGGTCATTTTTGCCAGATAGCTTGGCCAGTTACTCCGTGCCGAGTCCGTTTTAATATTAACAACAGCAACAAAACTTTACAAGATGTTCTTTCTTCTTTGTCTGGCAGGATCAGCAGTTCAGCCAAGGTCTGACCGGCCGCTGGCTCCAGAAGCGAAGGACTTAAAGGCACTCGGAGGGAGCAGTCACATGGAGAGACTGGAGAGACGTGTTACCAGAGTGGGCTTTGGGGATTGCTTTTTCCTCTGTGCTCACCCAGCGCGGCACCGACCGCTGCACAGAGTGCAGAATTGGGCTCTTTTGCTGTTGGAGGAACTTGCTCTGAGGAGTCTTCTAGGAAAAGCAAAGTCTGGGAGGCAGACAGACATACCAACAACATTTTCCCCTGGAAATCCACTTTTAAATGTCTCGTTAGCACCAAAGGATTGAAATAGCAAATCTTTGGAAATAGCTTGGAATATTGTTTTCTCCCTTGGAGCAGTCGTCTTTGAACATTTGTGTTTAAGCTAAAAAGAAGAGCAGATGCCATTCAAACCGACTGAAACAAAAGAATAACTCCATCAAACTTATCTCTGAGCTGTTTTAGCCCGTCACTGAAAGTGGCGAGCACATTGCAAGAGAGCAGCAGAAAAGGACCCATTAACGGAGCCTGGGGAGAGGAGGTCAGGAGGAGGTGATGACGATGACGGGAGAGCTTCGTGCTCAAACAATGCAGTAAATGAGATTATTTTTTTTTCCCCTCCTTGTCCATGCAAACGGAGAAACTTCTCTTCTAAACATTTCATAGGCACAAGAATATAAACACCCAATCTGAGGGCCATAGGTACTGCAAACACTCGGGCCTCTGCTTATCTTTACTCCCATGGGCAGTTCCCATTGAAGGTATAAACCCCACCGTTTGCTTACAGAAAATGCATAAATGTTTGGGGCCGTGTAGGTAAAGTCAAGCAGGTAAGGCTGCGGACCGAACCACGCTTCCGAGGAAGCCTGGATAAATTTGCCCCTTGGCTCGCAAGGAGTCAGGATTAGGCCTTTGTCCTTCCTACTTACATACTGGATTTTCACCTTTTGTGCTTCTCCAGTGCAACCGCCTGCTAAATTTAGAATACCTTTTTTAGAAGTTGTTTTATGAACACACACACGCACAAAAAAATAATAATTACATTGTGAAAAAAAATGCAGGCTTTTGAAATGCCATTTGTGAAGCGTTCCAACTATGTATGACTGGCTCAGTTACTAGTTCGCAATTGCCATCTGAACATCTATTTTTCCAAGCATTTAAGAAAAGTGATGTGTACATTTTTCATGTGTAATTAGGCAGCGTAATGTGATCTCTTGCTGCAGTCAAGCTGCCATGTGCCGTAGCCTCACTGAATAGCTTCCAGATTTCAACCCAATCTCTTCTGTCTAGACTCTACGTTGCTATTTTTTTTTCTTTTTTTTTTTTTCGCCTAGCTTAAAGCAGACTCCAATATAAAATGCCAAAACCAGAAGGTTTTGTCCCTCTTTCTCATAAAGACGTGGGACAGATCTGGGAGGCCCCGCTGAGAGCTGGGTCCCAGACTTTCATAAGACACGTGTCATCTGAATCTGACATTAAAGATTGTGCAGGCATTTCAACAGGTCATGCACATGCCGGGGGAGGGGGGGGGAAATCCTCAAAAATATGGTTTTCATTAAGAAAGTGAGTATTTTTAGAGAGGTGTGGTTCAGTTCAGATGAAAAGGAAAGAAAGAAAAATGAAAGCGGCGCAAGAGATCCCCAACTGCAACATTATTTATATTGCTGTTGAAATGCAGTGTGTTCTCTTTATAAAGCTGCTTTTGGGAGTGAAATAATATAGACCCTGCCAGAACCAGGTGCATATCATGTAGATTGTTTATAATCCAAGTTAAATCATAGCAGATTTATACCAGAAAGAACTCTCCAAGGGGACTTCGGAGTTTAAGTGTACTGTCTTAATCTATACATTACCTTCTCAACAAAGCAGTTGTCTTGAACAAAAAAAAATAAAATACAGTTTCAATGAATCCACAGATAATTCCAGGGAATTTTATCTAGTGTGATATAGTTTTAGACTGCTTATTCTGTTCCCAGCTTTTTATTTGACTCTAAGTTATTTTATTTCTGCATCGAAAAAATGAAAAAGATCAGAGAGGGATCATTTCCACAGAAAGATGCTTTTGTGCAATACAAGCAAAAAGCGAGGCTTTCCCTGGCTTGCATTTCTACCACCTTGTCCTGGGATTTGCTGCAGTTTATGTACACTGCAACAGCTATTTCTACCCGAAGCAGAAAAGGCTCTTGTTTTAGTCAAGAAACAGAGTGGTGTAAATTTTCCCTCACTTTTTTTAAAATTTATTTTGCATTTTTTTTTTTAAAAAGCTTGTCTTCTCATCTATACTGTTGTAACACCACACCCTAAGTTTTCCTTTTGATCTCAAGAAAATGGCTATTGTCCCATTGAAAACATGTCCTCCTGCCCACTTTTTGTACAAATGGCAGATCGGTTGGAAAAACGGGAACATTTTCACTCCTTTCTGAAGGGAAGCGTGCAGTGCTTGCTAAAAACTCCCATGCTTCTGCAGAACCAACTGTTCTTTTCATTAAAAACCCATCCACCTACTTTAGCAAACTTTTCGATACATTGGCCCATTTTTTCATTACTGTAAAATATGAAAAGCTTGAAATGTTTGAAATAATTGTTCAAATACTTTCTCATACGTGCAAAGGGAAAGTAAACCAAAAAGCTACGTGTTCAAAATGAAGCTCCCTGTGAAATTCCAAATGATGACAGCAGTCAGCGCAATAATTGGATGATTAGTGAATTTTTTAAATTACATTCTAAGTCAAATGAAAATCTTTTTTTCTCATGTGTCGGATATCTAAAATGATCATGGAAAGTGGTTTCCATCCTTCTGTTTCAAAGAGCTTTGCAGAAATAAAGCTAAGTAATACTACCGTGCTTGGGAAAAGGGAAAAACAAAGCTCAGCCGTGAACAGCCCTTCCTTAAGGATGCAGGATGGGCCAATAGGTACCGCTTGATCCCCAGGATATGGCTGCGCAGTGAAGCAGAGTGACATGCGAAGCCAGCTGCTATGGCAGAGACACCCCGGCAGCTATACACTGCTGCTGCCAAATCTGGCTGCCTGGCTCCCTGTGAGCAATCTCCCCTCAGCTTTTCCTTTTAATTTCAACATGGTAGTGGTGTGACGCTTGCCACTGTTCATATGGTAAGGACTCATTTCACTAAAATAGGGATTTTCTGAGCTGTAAATCAGGTCAGAATTTTGACGCAGGGGCTAAGGTGAGTGTTTGCAAGCTTCACATCGGTAACAGCTTTTTTACAGAGTGTCTATCCAAGACTGCATCGATTTCATAAATCTTAAAGCCAGATGGGACCAATTGTGATAATCGATTCTGATGAATGGTAGTAAAGACTGCAGGATTTCTTACAGTTGTTTTGTGTTGCTGTCTTGTTATCATCTGTTGCACATTTCTGGACATTCCTCTTCGTATTTTCAAGAATGTGGAGGGCCTTGTCCTGATCTTCATTCTGCTCATGAATGTCACCAAATATATATGTGTAAGATGAGCAGCAAAATCTTTCTTCAGCCTTCATGCAAAACCATCATTGCCCTGGGAAACTGTCATGCTTCAGGAACCACATTATGACAGATCATTATGTCCAGCACACCTGTGCTACGTGTGTAGTTTGACAAAATAAATCAGTTCTTGGTCTTCTCATATTTTGCTCTAAAACCGCAGTGTCAGAAGCATATTTCAGGAGTGAGATATACTTTTGAATACTTTGCTTTTTGCAATGAACAGTGCATGTGAGCCTGGTCCCCTCTTGACCTACAAGCATCTTTCAGTGTTCCCCAGTTAATTCAAGGGCTCAGATACAAAATCAAGGAAAGCATGTCCCTTTGTGGGATAGCCCAAAGTTTTCTGAGGCTGTAAGTCAAAAAACGATGGGGCTCTGGCATGTCTTTTTTTTCCATCTGTGACAGAACAAATAGATTTCACTTAATATAGTCCAAATGGCTGTCCTGAATTAAACATGTTCTTTGTTTTTCATTATTTCAGAAGACCATGTCTGAAAGAAATGTGGAACAAATTGTTCGTGCTGTACAAGACTGAGAGATGTGGTGGTGGGACATACAGGGCATGTGCCACCAACCAGCCAGTAACGGAGACCTCAATCAAGGTGCTGTCTGAGAAGCATCTGCCGCAGCATGCCCATCCCCACACACAGATGGGTCACTGTGGTGGTCCTGTCATGTCTAGCCAGCAGCTAGGACTGCGCAGCCGATCAGTTTGGATGGGGGAGAGAACTGGAAGAGTGAAAGTGAGAAAAAAACCTCATGGGTTGAGATAAAGACAGTAGAACAGGTAGAGCAAAAGCCACGCACACAAGTGACGCAAATCAAGGAAATCGTTTGCTGCTTCCCATGGGCAGGCAGGCGTTGGCAGTTTCCATTTCCAGGAAAGCAGGACTCCATCACGCTTAACGGTTACTTAGGAAGCCATCACTCCGAATGTCCCCCCCCCTTCCTTCTTCTTCCCCCAGCTTTATACACTGAGCATGACATCATATGGTATGGAATATCCCTTTGGTGAGTTGGGGTCATCTGTCCCGGCTGTGTCCCCTCCCAACTTCTTGTGCCCTCCCAGCCTGCTCTCTGGCGGGGTGGCGTGAGGAGCAGAAAAGGCCTTGAGAACTTAGCAACGACTGAAAACACCAGTGCGCTATCAAAAGTGTTCCTCATCCCAAATCTAAAGCATAGCACTACACCAGCTGCTGATAAAAAAGCTAACCTATCCCAACTGAAACCACGACAGTCGCCGACGCCACCAGGTGCTGCAGCTCCAGCAGTTGCCATCCTCCACTTTAGACGCGTAGCTTTGGCAGCTGAAAGTAGGGGGTGGGTCTCTGCCTGCGCTGCGGCTCATCCAGAGGGTGATTCAGTGTCACATCCAGAGCTGAGTCACCTTCTGCAGCCGCCTCTCCCTTCCTCTCCAGCCAGCCGGCAGAGATGGAGCCTTTGCCGAGGCACCTGCGTCGGTGCCCGGCAGTTCAGCAGGGTGAGCTCTGTCCTGCCTGCAGCCTACACAGGGGGGACGCCATCGCGGGGGGATGTCTACCTGGTTGCACTACCACCACGAGGTAGGTGTGAAAAGACAGCTCTGTGTGTGTCTGTGCATGCACGTGTGTGTGTGTGTGTGTGTGTGTGCATGTAATCGTAGCTGGGGAAAATCACGTATCTCCCATTCGTATTTCGCTGGGGTTTTTGTAGCTTCAGGTTCCGGGGGAGGCTGTTTTTCTGCCTCTGACTGTAATTTCAGGTGTCACTCTGTTTTTATGGCACAGCCAATGAAGAAATGCTGCGGAAAACTTGTGCTGAATTATGTAAATAAAAGAGGGGAGTGGTAAAATGAGGTGATTATATATGAGGATAGATGCAAAGAGATAGGTATAGAGGAAGAACTAAGTCTGCATGCTAAAATCACATTTCTTAGAGCCGTTTATGGTAGTATGCAGGTCTGCTAGCCAAAGCCATATGTATAGCTGTATTGGCACCTGTATATGAACAAAGGACCAATTCCATAGACCCGAAGGTAAAATTTAGTTTTTTCCTGGTACCATGACAAATGCAGAAAATAGAGGAGCAGACTAATGTAAAGAAGAGAGACAATTAAGATAGTTCACAAATTTAAATCCTACAAAATTTTTTACTTATCTGGAAATTGATTCTCTATTTAGTTTCATTTGTATTAAGCTATGGCCTCCTTAGAGATCACTATGCACCAAGATATCCAAGGGAATGAAAAAATGTAGGACATGAGCAAGTAACTTTATGGTATTTAAACTTATTTATTGCTCTCTATTGAACAGTGTAAGCATTTTATTTTGGGGCGAACTTGTCTTCATGCATTACTTACCTGCAGCCATTTATATTTAAACACCCTTTCTGACCTGAATCATTCCTGTGTGCTGGCTGAATTCTTCACCGGTAAATAAATGCATACTTTAGAAATTATGACATTTTGTCACCTACACTAACTTTGTCTTTCTGTTTTTGAAAATGCTTCAACTTTCAGCTTTCTTATTTTTATTTTTTGCCATGTGGTTGAAGAAGTTTGTAGTTCTTGCAAAGATGCACTGCTCAGCATTTCTGTGTTGATTCACCGAATGAGTTGTTATTCCTTAAATCTAGGCAGTGATGCAGAGACATGAATGTTTGGAAAGGAGAGGGGAAATGAATAAAACAGGAAAAGGCACAAATTCTGTCCCCCACCCCAAACTGAGCATAAACTAGAAGTTCAGTTCTGGCCCTGGAAATTTGCACGGGAGAGTTTATTTCATCATTATTCCAGTTTTCCTCGTGGACTGATCTTCAGCTTTATCTAGTTTGGAACTTACCTACTAAAATACAGGGAAAAGAGCTGACAGTTTCACCTTATTTTGGAGAGGCAGGATGTTTAGGAGGGATTCAGGCAAGCATCCCAGCTTTCTCGTCACTCACATGAGACCATTGACATTTTTTAATTTCTTCCATCATTACTTGTGGCCTCATAAAAACGCTGCTGAAATTCATGGGAGGCTCAAGAGTTCCCTGGACCTTTCCTGCCAACATATTGTTTCGTTTTTAATCTCAGCTATCAGTTTAAGCAGAAAAAAAGTACTAAAAATGAAAACCGCAAACAAAAAACCAACAAATTCCCTTTCCTTTTATCCAATTGTTTGGGAAACAGTGTGAATTACTTTAAACTGATACAGCAGTCCATTGGTGTTGAATATCCTGGTAGCCAATATTCTATTCATCCGAATACCTTATCTAACCACATATTTAATCAGGTAAGTTCCAGTGTCTCTCCTAACAAAATGCTTTATTTTGCTGCCCTAGAGCTTTTAATAAGAAATGATCTTTCCTTCCCTAATTAAAAGTGATTATCTCATAGTGGTCTTCAGAATCTGCCAAAATGCTGTCAGTGTGGAGTCTGTGACTAAAAGAAATCCATGAATGACTTTTATCATCCTTTCTGGTACTTGAAAAATAGTTGCCTGTTCATATCTAGGCAATAGGATGTGCCTATATAGCTGCTTATCTCTCTTGGTTTAAATGTCATTTTTACATAAGAGAACCTTTATTAGTGAATGTCATCTAGACCTGTGAGAGGTAATATTTATAAAGGTGTCCCCTTTTTGTTGCCGAACTAGTCCAACTTAAATGGTGTTTTCATAGGTACAATGTTAATCCTTTCCGATTTTACCAAGAAAATCAGGTGCTGGGATTCCATTTTGCCAGGCAAAAATACTACACAATGGAAAAAATGAAATAATTTCCTCTCCATGTATCTTGTTTCATATCAAAAGAAAAAACCCAACCCATTCATATCCTATTGCATTGATAATAACTGTGATAATTAACGCTAGGAACTTTTCACTAATATCCTTCTTGCTTCAGTTCTATTTAATGTATTGGAGTTGAAATACCTGTAAGATAAAGAAGTGCAAGAACTGTAGCCCACAGGGGGCAACTGGTTTGTCCCAACCCGTGTGAGTTTGTGATCTGCCTAGAGCAGAGTTTCTGTGCTGCAGCTCACAACCATCCTGCCGGCGTCTGAGCACAGCAAACGTGGAACACCTCTCACATGCTGGTGTACAGGCAACCCAGCACTAAAGGATAAAGCGCTTTTTTTTGTCATATACAGGAGGTCAAAGATCATTCCTCCTGTTTTTTTCAAAACAGAAACTTCAAACGTTTATGAACCTCAAAGCACTACACAATATTTGCCCACCAGTAATGGAATCGGAGGCATGTTGGTAAAGAATGAGGTCTAGGTGTATCCCTCATCCAATTTTGAAATCCCGCAGCACTTGCCATTGCCTTCCTCAGAGCCTGTGGCAGCCAGGCTCAAACCTCAGTAGCCTTTGCATCCTTGAAGTGGTCTGGTACCCAGGGAGGAGGCGTATGTTCTCCCATGAAGAAGCTGCAAGTTTTTCAAGGCTGTGCTACATGTTACATGATAAATGTATTTTTATAGTTCCACTGCTCTGACAGAAAAATGGGAAAAGAGCTGGTTATGGGTTTTTTTCTTTTTCCTGATATGAAAATCTGGTATTTTTGCTTGTTTGTTTCAAACTTGTATTTTGAAAACTGTGTTTAAGGAGATGGAAAATGATATGAACACTTTTTTCTTTCCACATGACGCTCCTGAACAAGAGGCAACGCAAAAAGGCCCACTCTTCATCGGCTGCAAGTTTCCTCCTTCCTCGTGAGAGAAAGCTCCCGGCATGAGTCAATGAGACAACCACCGTGACAGAGCAACTGGCTGCCAGCCAGCAGCTGCTGGTCCGGGTGAGCTGGGGATGGCTGCAGGAGGGGGCTTCTCCATGCCACCTTAGCCATGCAGGTTGGTGGCACAGCAAGAGATGCTCCAGCCTCCCACTTGGCTGGCCCCTTCCTCCGTCCCTTTCCTATCCTGTGCTCCATCACAGAAGGAACGACTTACTTTCTGCGGAAACGTCGGTGGAAGATTTTAGGTTACACATCCGGGGTTCAAAGGATCAGCAGAAGATTGGTTTATTGGGCAGCACTTTAAACCTCGGTCCCCGGCTGCAGCTTGAAAGGACAACGCAGAGCAGCTTTGCTCAAGGAAATCCACCAGGTCGCCTCCTGCCCTCCATGGTGGTGGCTTGTTTGCAGTGTCCCCTGCAGTTTGCCTGTCCCCTCAGCCTGAGAGTGACCGCACAGGACTTTGCCTCTAAAGGTGAGGCAGGAGAGACATGGCCGCATGGGCACATGGATAGCTGGGCATGACCCCCACTGGCTTTGCTGCATCTCCTCAAGGAAAATACAGGATCTGGGGGCCCCACCATGGGTACTGTTCCCACATCCGCATCCCCCAGGGTGCAGCAAGAAGCTGACAGTGTGCTCGGTGTCCCCCTCTCCGCTGCGTTATTCAAGTTAATAGGAACTACGCATCACACAGTTTCACAGAGCAGTTTGTGGCCATCACGTGTCACCGAGAGCCGCTGCGTGTACAGTGTGGCGAAGAGGTGTGTGACAGGGGCTACAGGACCCCCCAGAGCCCGCCCGCTCTGTCTGCTCCCCTCCTGCCGGGAATTTTCTGGCCCCTGCCTCCCTGCGGGGATATCTAACTGCCCCGCTTCTCCCGGCCGGGGGTATCTAACCACAGCACCGCCGGGCAAACCTGGTGCCACCAGCACATCGCAAGGACAAAACCGCTGCTGGCCCCAGTTTGTTTTGGGGGGCGATTGGTTTTGGGGCTGTCTCCCTGCTAGATTTATGTTCTCTGAAGAGTTAAGTACATTAGTGCGGGTAATCTCACTCCATTACCTTCTATAAAACCGAATCTGTGATTTCCTCCCTGGTGAGCATTTACCAGAGCGAAATAGGCTACTATTTTCATATTTAACTCATTGGTAAGTCATAAAACCAGCTCAAGTTGTCTGCCCTGAAGAGCAGAAGCTGCAGGACGGGACAGGACAGGTCAAAGCTTTTACGAGGCCCGGCAGTGTCGGCGCAGTGCGCTCAGTATCGCCCCTCGCTCGCCCTGGCATCCCGATCGCATCCCCCCCTTCTGCTTTGAAATCGATAAAATTCAGAAATTTACAAGGCTTTTTAAAATCCGAGATGAAGCAATTAAATCTCCAGACTGGAGGATGTGAACCTTTAAAGGCCCTTTGCAGAATATCAAAAGAAAGAGAGGATTATATTTAGCAGGTGTGACAGCCCACGCAGGACATTTCATTGCAAAAGGGGCTGACATGAACCAGGAACCGATACTTAAATTAATATAAAACATCTTGGGGGAAAGGTGTTTTCTTTTCTTTTTTAAGCATTAGGAAATCATAACGCTTTCTGGCTTCTTCAAAAGCGAAAGGTCCAAATATACAGGAGTCATCTGGCATGTAAAATAAAAAGGGGGGGGGGACACACCTAAAAATGCTTGGGATGAGGTTGGGAGGCGAATGCTGGGGGGCAGGGGGGCTACGACCAAATGCCTGGCCAAGAAACCCAGCCGTGGTTTTTCCTCCGCTGCCTCACTTGCGGCTTCGCATGGCCGCTTGCGGATCCACGAGTTCCCCCGCCCCGGGGCAGAGGTGCAGGATTGGGATGGGGGACCCAGCCCTGCCAGGTGCCCCAGCCGGGTCTGCGCCTGCTCCCGCGGCTCTCGGCGCTGCGGCAGCATCCTCTCTCCCGCCACCTCTCCATGTCATGTCCCTAACTCCCTGGAGACACAACCCTTCATTACAGGGGTGCTTTATTCTGCTCGCTCCGTTTCTATTCATACCATAACCTACCCGGCCTCAGAGTGGAAAACTCGAGTTGGTAGTTTTGCGGGGAGGTGGCCACTAACTTCTTGCTTCGTTCACTAGCGCGTGTTCCTAATTTTAACCAAGCTGCTCCGTTTTGATTTTCCTAAGCTGTGGATTTAATGCCCAAAAGCTGGAGTTGTTTTCACGCCCACTTCAATGAGGGCCACACGAGCGACGCTGCCTCTCCATAGCAGGGGAGGCAGCGGCTGCGGGGAAGGTGGGGCGGGCAGCAAGACGGTCCCCAGCTCTGCACCGAGGCCTGCGGGGACGGGACCGCGGGGGCTCGCCGGGACATCTCCATAGGTGGGTGCTGCTGCGACAGGCCTGCGGCAGAGGGTACTCGGCCCCGCTCTTGGGGTATTTTGTCTCGTCGCTCTGCTAGCGCGTGGCGGACGTGCACCAGGTTGTTGCTGGGGACCTTCAGGCTCTTAGTCACAAGGCGCAGCGGGGTAACAAGCCATCTGGCTGCCATGGCTATTCTCTAAGGGAGGGAGGCGTGTGGTTGCCTGCACCGGCGCGTTATCGGGTACCCTTTGGCATCGAGAGAGTTAAAGGTCCTCGGCACCCACCAGCCCTGGTCTAGGCAGTGTCTAAAATCAGTCCTAGACCCGCTTTATTTTTTCCTTAAAAACAGGAAATGGAGCCCTGAAGGCTTTTTAACTGGAGAGAGAGTGAGGAGGGGGTATACTCGCTCTGCCCATACCCAGCCCGGAGCCTGACCCAGACTTGGGGGTCTCTGTGTGTGTTTTTTTTATTTCTTCTCCTTTTTTTTTTTTTTTCCTATTATTTTGGCAGACTTTTTGGAATGTCTGGGAGCTAAGGGCTTTGCTTCATGGAGCAGAATCCTGAAGCAAGAAAAAGAGAAAGTTATAGACTAAACCACAGAAATGTAAACATGTCTGCAGCTAAAATAACTCCACTTTCATTGAAAACACTCCTCGCTCACAATCAGACTTCTGTGTGCTATGCTCAATAAAACTGCATGCTAATAGCAACCAATTAATACATTATGTAGTTCTGCTTTAAAAACTGAGACGCTTTTAATTATTTTTTTATTTTTTTTATTATTATTATTATTATTTTTAATTAAGGGAGCACTGGGTTTTTCTGCTTCGCACGCTGGCTCTCGGCGCTGACCGCTGGCTGAGAAGCGCCGGGGAGAGCGGCGGGCGATGCCCGGCGGTGCGGCGGGGGCCGAGGCGTGCCCGGGGAAGGCCGGGGCAGCGCGGCGGCGGCGGCGGCGGGCAGAAGCGGCGCCCCGGTAAGGAGCCCCGGGCCGGCGGGCGGGAGGGACGGGACGGGACGGCGACGGGACGGGACGGGACGGGACGGGACGGGACGGGGCGCACTGCCCGCTTTCTCCCCGGGGTGCGCGGCTCGCCCGCTTTCTCCCGCTGGGCTTCCCCGCGTGTGCGTGTGAGTGCGTGTGCGAGGCGAGTGCCGCTGCCAGGGTGGGGACGCATCCCCGCTCCAGCCCCCCTGCACCGCCGGGCGACGGACGGGGCCGGACCGGGCTCCCCTCGCCTTTTATTTCCGCGCATCCCGCTATTGATCTCGCTGCCCTCCGGAGCCCCGCTGCCACCTGGTTAGAGGCCAGGCTTTGACTTCACGTCGGGTCCTCGCCACAACCGCACGCTCGTTCTGCCCCTTAAAACACGCTCTTGTTCCCCGCGCCGGCAGGAGAGGGGACCCGCCGAGCCCAGCCCAGCCCAGCCCAGCCGAGCCACCGGTAGCCCCGTGTCCTTCCTCCCTCCCGCAGGTCCCGCTCACCTCCCGTTCCGC
>VFFE01005362.1:168185-245096 GCA_008921705.1 Burhinus oedicnemus
ACCCCCCACTCCCCCCCCTTCCCCCGCCATCGGTTTTTTTCCTGGTTCGTAACAGCAGCGTTAGTGTCTTTGTAATTCTTTCAGCAATTCATCATTCAATTAACTAATACCTCTATTGCCTTTTCAAAGGCTGACGAGGTCTTGCATGTAGGAAAACCTCCGATTACCTGAGTTGGTCTGAGCAGAGTCAGAGTTGGTTCTGCTACTTTTCAGAGTGAGTGCTCTGATACTGTACGCGGAGATCTGTTTTGGAGACCAGATGACTTTGCTGTAGAGTTTGGAGTGTAGGTAATGATATTTACAAAAGCCGAAGTTGCAAGTTCTGGCTAACATAAACTTCCATTCATTGCTGCCTTTGCTAAGAACCCATGGTACTTAGCAAAAAACCTTGCTCTTTAATGAAGTTTTTATTTGTATTCAAAGTGTCATTCTCTGAATTAACACTGTGCTTCAGTTCTGAAGTAATAGTTTGGAAATTACATTCTGCCCGTGTAATTTTGAGTCCATTAGGAAAACCGGGATAGGTCTATGAACTGCACATGGAGAAATGTCACATTCCTTTGGTTTAACCCTTTAACCGCTTCCCTGGTTTCACTGAAACAAGTGAAGTAGACAAAGACAGCTTCTCACTAGGGTATGAAATGTAAACTTTCGCCAGGATATGTGTATCGGGTATGTGATTTCAAACACACCTGAACTGATATGAAAATCAAGGAAGAGAAACAGATTGTTTGACAACTTCCTAATTAAAAGGAAATAAATAAAGGCAAAAAAACCCTCTAAGCCATATTTAATATGGGACAAATAGATTTTTATGTTGATAATCGTACCTATTTCTTAAAGGACATTTAAAAAACCAAAGATATGGTACATTGGAATAGTAATGTCAGTTCTTATTTTCTCTTTCAGACACGTATGTGGGCAAACAATGGCAAACTCGCCATACAATTCTTTGAAAAACTTTGCGAGAAAAAAATCACTACCTCCAAAAGCATTTCAGGGTTTAGAGCTTTGAACAGCATCTGCCCCCACCTCCCACAATTTAGTCCCAAAGTTAAACAAATCATATAGTACTGGATAGAGTTACATGTTACAGGAATTTTATAAATGACCTGTCAGTATAAGTCCTAGGTGTGATTAGTTGGACTTTTTTCTCTTAAGGTGTTACTCCATTTGGATTTTGCATTTGGTTCTTAAAGATATATTCTGATAGACACATATTAGGCATATTTTTCTTCTGATGGTTTATAAGCAGTACTGACTGTGTGGCTTCTCTCTTACTTTTAACCAAGCTCTTTGTCAGGCGCCAAAGAAATCTGGGTGTATGAGTGCGTTGAGGAGTTTCAGTGATATGAACCATGAGCTTAGAATACAGATAGTTACAAACTTGGAAGTAGTATCTCTTACCTCAAGTACGCTCGTTTGTGTATCAATAGGTTAGACATTTTCTATCTGAAATACTGGGTTGGACCCCACAGTTGTTAGTGTTCAAATGAGGATTCCTCCCAAGACCAGCACTTTCACCTTTGCCATGTGGATGCATCTTTGCTACCTGCTCTTCTGTGGGAAGTTTATTTTCTGTGTGCACATGGACTTGTGTAAACAAATAGAAAACCCTGGGATGACTGTTGTAGTCCGGTTGGTTTGAATATCGCCACAGAAGCAAAATACCTGGCTACTGATGAGGCAAATCTTTTCCCGTTGCGCTTTCTCCAAAACACCAGCGCTTTGCTATCAAAAAGTGAGGCTCATGGCATTGGTTCTTCCTCTGCAGAGCACTTCATTTTGTCCACTTTACTGAGGCCCCCTGTACAGCAGTTTCTCCTCTTGGTTAAATGCACTCCGACGAGGATCAGAAAACTATGAAAAGCTTTTGCAGTGCTGATGGCATCTGGTAGCCCTGAAATGTTACATGTCACGTTTCCTTCCTTTCCTTGCCTCAGCATTACTAAACGCTCCAGGAGTTATTAGCAGGTAACAACAAAATCATTTAAAATGTCTGGGTTGAAATGAACCCTTTCCCTTGAAATACCTGTCGCATTGGGTTTTTTTTTAAACTATCAGGAAGCTGGCAATTTTCTTTTAAGTGTATGTTTTGGGGTTTTTTTTTAGGGGGGGTGGTGGTGTTGGGGAAGGCAGCTGTAAGGGCAAACCGTAGTTCTTTTAATCATGCAAGTAGCTCTGTGGAAATCTGTGTCCCGAACTCGCAGTGGAAAGTGTTGACAGGGGGTATGGTCAGAAAGGGCCCTTTGGGCCTGATCCATATCAGCTCAGGTCAGCGGCGCAGGCTGAGCCTTGAGTGCCTGATGCTGCACAGGGTGTTTTTCTGCTGTACAGCTGGGAAGGTAGGCCGGGGATTAGTTTATGCTTTGTACGTCAGCTTTCCTATACAGTTGATTTAAAACGCTTTTGTTAAAAAAAAGTTCACGTTGGTAAGATATTTTCAGCCAGAATTATAATGATGTTTGTCTTGGGTTGAAAGAACTACCTTTTGTGCAATAACACCATGCTGTTTTTCATTATAGCCACAACCGGCCACTTTCACAGCCACTAGAATATTTTTTATTTCCCAGTGTGGTTCTAGCCATGCGCTTTTCGACAGGCAGTTTTCCTGGTAAAGTCGAGCATCATTTTGTCTTTTGGTTGAAGGTTTGAGCCACGAGAATTTGTATCACTTCAGCACTTTGGAAGGTAATGAAGTAAGCGGAGAAAATCTAATACATTTCCTTCACAGCACAGTTAACTAGTGTAGGTAGAAAACTGGCAGTCTAAAATTACTTTGCTAAATTTAAATGTAAGTAAAAAGTAGGCAATAGGAAAAAATTAAAGGGTATATCTAAATATGGAGTTGCGGACATATCTGTTATATTTAAACTGCATTTTAACCTCTTCTATTTATATTTAGTGGTATGTTTATAATCTGGAGGGCTTGATTGAATTCAAGAAGCAGTAATTTCACAATGAAAACCAAAGAGTTTATTCTGCTGTGGACATAGTTCACGTCCTTGTTAATCGGTGTGTGTATCAAAACTAAAATGTATGCAGCGAGACATTATTTCATGTTGTTTGAGAGTGAAAAGGACGTTTGATCTAAAGGAAGCATGAATGGATTTGCAAAAAGCCTGCTTCCCGTACTGCTGTGGCAAGCGTATGTCCTCTTGACTTCGGTGACACTTTTTCTTGCAAGGAGCACGAGACTGCACTGCAGGGTTCATTTTCATCAACTCACCTTTGCTACGGCCCGTTCTGAACTGCCGCTTTTTAATTCAGAAAGCCACCATGGGGAGTGGATTGCTCTTGCACGCTGCTTGCATCAGATGAAATCCCTCCTTGGCACAACTTCATTCCAATAAGAAAAAACTCATTCCAGGAACAAAATACATAGTTATTTTTGTTTGATAATGCATCGTATAAATATTAATTGTCTGCCCAAAGAGAAAACAATAAACATACGTTTTCATTTTAGGTGGAGATACAACAGGCTTTCGTTAGAGGCTGATTTAAAACTAAGGGCCTCGATTTGTAGCCACACAAGCTCTTCAGCTGAGCTCCGGGTGACCACTCGTGTCCGGGAGATCGCTGTTGTGCGGAAGTGGCTGGAAAGCTGGGGGCTTGGTTTTGAATTGAGGTTTTCGGGTTTGATTCATTTTAGTATGGGCGCTAAGTGACCCAGGTGCTTATTAAAGTGGCTCGACGGTAGCATTGCTTTCAGCCTTCTCGCTGTCCGCTAAAAGATGCCGTGCTTCTGCCGGTCCTTTTGGCAGGGAGAGAGCAGTAGCGCCTCGACGCTCTGCAATGTCGGTGGGATACTAAGAAGCTGCTGCCTCTTTTAGATGCTGCTCCTGCAAATGAGTATTGGCTTCTGTTGTGTTTCACATCTTCTGAATTTGTCAGGTAGTCTGTAGCTTTGAACTACACGCACCTAATTAGCTGCTGATTTGAAAAAGAAAGGTTGGCTTGTAGGAAATGATGAGCACCGGCAGGCTCGCAGTTCTGCACGAGGCAAGTTAAACAAATACGAGCTTAAATGTGGTTTCAATCAGCTCCGTTTAGACACCCAGGTTTTCAAGTTTCTCCAGGAGGTCCGTAAGGAAACAGGCTTGTTTTCTTTTCACCTCGCAAAGAAACGGCACCAGGAGAAAAGTCCTGGTGGAGTTCGCACCGACTGAATAGGAGGGCGATTTGGGGTGCCAGGCTGGATGGGGCAGCATAAAGGAGTTTGAGACCGTTGCTGCTCAGTCAGTCAGGGAACACTGCCCACGCCTGACACACCAGTCCGTCGCTAACGAGAGGAGAGCGGGTCACGGCCATTGCTGCAGCGGCCGGGCTGCTGGCGGGGATGCAGCGGGGCGGCAGAGGCTGGCCTGGTGCAGGTGCCAGTGGGTCAGGAGTTGGGTCCCTTCCCTGTTAACCTCCTCCCGTCCCAAATGTATTGCCTGCTGAGCTACCAGCTTTTCCTTCTGCCTTTTACTGGCTGCTACAAGTGGTCAGTAAAGTTTTTTTTGTTTTTTTTTTTTTTTGTTAATATTGTGCTGTTAGTAAAGATACATTGATTTGTTAACTGTTCAAATCTTTGGTTTTCTAGTGCTGGGAGCAGGGGCTTAGGAGTAACAGCTCGCTGCCCTGTAAACTACTTATGACAAAATGTTTTGTGAAATCTCATTGATTTCTTCTAATTTGTACGTCGTGTAGGCTTACCAGTTTGAGCTTTTCATAATACCTTCTGGTTTTGCATTGAGTTTCTTACTTTATTTTTAGCTTATTAAGTATGGATGTACACAGTATATTCGACCTGATTTGACTGAAGCAGACTCTTTCAAGAAGTCACGTATTTTTTGATATTCAGTAGTTAATGTCTGATTTGTTTCGGTGCAATTAAATGTATATGTAAAAATCCTATGGATTTAGCAAAGTGCACAATGTATCTTTTTTGTAAATGACTCATTAAATGAGAATAAAAAATGAAATATGGCAATCAAACAATTCACTTCAGACAAATTGGATTTCTGTTGTGGTTTATATTTTTCTGCGTAATTAAAAAGGGCTTTATAAAGAAAGAAGTCTAGTAGTTATGGAGAAGGAAAATCTTCTAAGCAAATTTCAGTTTTCTAAGGAGACTTTGTCAGTTCTGAATAAACCCTGCAATAAATTTAAACCTGGTGTTTTAAAATTCTGTTTATAAAATGGCCTGTTCTCTGTAGACTTCACAAATTATACACAAAGGATTTATAGTAAACTACTGAAGTAACATTAATATATTGCATTACAACATACACTGAGACAAAACTGCAAAATCTGCTTAAAAAAGAAGCTGATTTGCAGGACTCCTGCCAAGCAGATACGGCAGAACTTCTCCAATGTAACCGCTGTTACATTGACTGTTGTGATTGTAGTTGGCTCTTCAAAGGCTTATAGAGGTGGGTTTTTTGCACAGGTGTGGCCGTGGCATTAAAAGCAAGTTTGAAAAAGGGAAAAATAAAGGATTTAAAATCAATTTGAGATCTGGTTTGGTCCTGCTGGCTATCTTGTGCCTTCTACCAAATTTCATTAGATTTGCTCAGAATGTGAAGCTGGGAATTTGGGCCTGTGCTCTTTGTTCCTTTGCTACGTTTATAAGTTCTCTGGTATTTTTATGTATTTATAGCAAACAATCTGTAACATGCTCTGAACCTCTTGCAATCAAGACAAGCCAAATCATCTGTCACCAATGTGTATGTCAACATCCTGAAACCACAAAGAGCACCTCTTCCTAGGCACAACCAAGGCTTTATTTCAGCAAAGCTATTTATCACCCTCTTGAAATGAAAAGCACAGAGAAATCTGAACCTGGGATCTTGGTTCTTCTATGCGGAGAAGTAATTTCTATGTCTGAAAAATGGTTTCAGGAGGGTAGGATTCACCTCACCTAGCTGTAACCATCTAAAAATCAAGCATCTAGTTGACAGTAATTGTGCAAGTTCCCTCCCTAGCCAGAGGACAGATTAATCTTGCCAGTCTGAGATGATTATGTTCATCACTGAAGATGCAGCCTCTGTCCATGAATTTAGGCAGGAATCCAGGCTGGAGGCCCAGGCGTCTTGGCTTTCAGATGGCTGGCATTGAGTGCACTGAATTCTGTGTCCAGGGACCAGCCCAGGCCCCAGGAGCTGATCTGAGGAAGACTGAAGGAAAAACAAAAGTAAAAGTACAGCAGAGAGACCAGATGAATGTTTTACAGTCTGACTGGGAATTAATCTTACTGCTTATTTATTATTTTCATATTACAGTTGACCCAGTACATGGTAGTTTCATTTTTACTGTCAAACTACCTTTTACTGTCCAGTTTTATCACCAGCAATAGAAACATTAGAAGTAGCAAAGGAAAACCCTTTTATGCCTTCTGCGCTGCTGTCTCTTTTAACTTCACTGAAAAAATTGAAAAATGAAAACATTAACCATTTTTTTGTCATTAGGGTAAGACAGGAATGAATTAATGCTGCTGTCTTTCTATTAAGATTCTGTTCTACTCATGAAGGAAATAGTAATATCCATTTAAGTGGGTTTTTTTAAGACTGGTCTGGTACCTCACCTGCGAAAAAGGGTTTTACCAGCCGTATCGATGATACCCGTGGCTCTATACTTTGCTTAAATCTCTCAAAGCGCAGCTATGGAAAGCTTGCTTTGGAGAAGCCCTGAGGTTTATGCCTGGCCCTGGGCACAGGAGCAGTTTTTGGCCCCCAATGGGTGTCTTGACATGAAAGTTGTCCCTGCAAGGAGCGCAGCTTACCTCTGAAGCTGCAGTCAGTCTTGGAAAGCAGCTCTGCAAGAGCTAGCAGGAGGGAGGGGCGAGCTTCGTGTTTGCTGTTTGCCCGTGATTTCCGTGATGGTTTACAGGGAAGACGGTTGTCACTAAATGTGATCCCGGGGAGCTCAGGCTGTGGTTGGTCTGCAGAGCAGCAAGGCAGGACCGAGGGGTCAGGTTTGCTGAAGGAGCTGGGGTGAAGGGAAGATGAGTTACCCACCTCTTCCCTCTCCCCTCTTCCCCTCATCCCCTCTCCCCCTCTCCCTCAATGCCACCCTGTGTGACGTGCTGTGCCTGGCACAGGACAGGGGAACCGGTGGGCAGCAGTGCTGCCCCCTCAGCCACCCGCAGGGATGCATCCAGCCCTCGCTTCAGCCCCTGGTACTTAGTTAACGAGTCCCGATGGGTTTTGGTCCAGGGTAGGATTTATATAACTCCCTCTTTGCTGTGTTGGTTCCACAGGACTAAAGAAGAGTGAGAAGTAGTAAAAATCTATTTTGGTCACTAAAGTAAGCAGACATGACTCAGAATACTCACTGGGAACAGATCTGCTGGATGAAAAGGTGCCATTTTTACATAGTCACTTTTCTGACCATGCCCTTTAAACTCTTACAAAAATAGAATACTGTCTCTGGCACTTCTCTTGGAAAGCAGAAATGGGAGTGAGAGCAAGGATGTTTGCTGCACTTCAGCCCCTGCTTCGAAACCGGACAAATTGTGTGAGTTTTGTATGCCGTATGTAACATATGTTTGACACCAGGAAAAATAGAAAGAAGGCATTTGAGTTTTGCGGGGAGGGGATTTGGGCTTGGATAGTTTTACCATTTGTAGTGGAAAAGTGTGACTCCTAGTTCCTGCCTGTTAACGGTTGGATGCATTCTGGCTAGCTCTCTGCGCCGATTTCTGGCATCCTCGTGTCCCTGCAGAAGTACGGTTCAGATCAGTAGACTTGCCTGAAGCAAAGCGAGGCTCCTTTTGACCATTGACTCTGGGTTCCTCTTGGACCGTGCGAAGCAAGTGGTGTAAGCTAAAAATGAACCTGAAACCACATTGACGTAAGCCATGAGTGTTTATGGACCTGTGAGGAAACAAATCAATCCTGGCAACCAGAGTCCTGAAGTGGTAATGTTGATGCTCACGTGAGACGTGAGTACCCCCGTGCCGGTGGGCTGAGTGCCCGTCCAGCTCCCGGTGAGGCTGATGGAGCTGGGCTCTTCTGTGCCAGCTGCACACTGGCCCCAGCCAGGTCCCCATCCATATTGACTCTCATCTGCATTTCATGGACAGGATTAGCAAGGCAAGTCATTTGGCAACGAGTCACTCGCAGCTAAGTAGGTGATACTGGATTTTTGAACTCTCGTCTCTCTTTTTTTTTTTTTTTTTTGGTTTGGTAGGAAGCTAGAGCCTGGCTGGTGCACAGAAACTCAAAACCAGTGGTGTACTCCACCACATGTGCTTATGGATGTTTGTCAGTCTTGTTGTTCTCCTTTGGACCATTGCTCTCTTGAAAAGAAAAACAAGCCCGTTTTAATGTATTTACCCCTTTCAGTTGGTTTTACATGGAAAAAACCCACCAACCCATGAATCCTCCATTCCAGAATAACCCATGAAAGAGTTTGAAAACTCTGAATTTCTGTTCCGTGGATGAAATCTTGATCTTGCTGAAGTGGCTGCAGCTTCTCTGTTGGCTTCTGAGGGGGCAGAGCTCTTCAGCTTAAGTGTTTCTTCCTCATGTTTCCACTGGGCCTGGAAAACCCTGTGGTGATTTCCGAAAGCCTTAATTCCCCCCAGTTACTACAGCATTTAGAGGCACTGTCTTTTTAGCACAGGAAACAGACACTGTGTTTTCTCTTGATAAAATTTCCCTTGCAGGAACTCGGAGAATTTCCACTTTCTCTGTGTGGGCTCATCTTTCACAGAGGAGGAGACATGGGTCATAGACCTGCAGGTCTTATGACTCCCTCTTGCACCATCTCTGGCCTCCTCCCAGTCCCTCGGCAGCAAGGAGTCAGTGAAGATTTGCTGTGAAGGTCTCCGGTTTTAATTCCCCACAGGGCCCAGTAGCTTCCTATTGCAGGGGAATCCTAATCTTTCTGTTTTAAATTCGAAAGGTGTTTTGGATATGATGACATTTACAGCCAAAGCGCATCACCTTTTACGTATCAGCTCCTTCTCTTGCAGTGAGACAGGTGATTTCAACCGGGCAGAAAAGGGAGGAAAAATGTGGGGGACACACAGGACTGTCACTAGCCCGACACTGAATGGCTGTGAAGAGTCTTCCCTTCTCAGCCCTGCTCGCGTTGTCTAGCAGGCAGCTGAGACCACCACGGGGAAACTTTAAACTCCAGTTTTTGAGTCAAGCTGGTTTAGAAGTTTGCTGTGAAAGCCTGTGTGCCTCCTCTTACTAGCGCTGAAACAGCTTCAGAATTCAAACTCGCCCATGGGAGAGGCAGCCCAGCAAAGCACAGCGTGTAACGAAGCACCTTCATTTACCTGCTGTCGTGGCCTGGGCATGGGGTGGCACCTGGATGCCGAGGGTCCTGCTGCTGCGAGCACAGCCTGCCCGTGCTGGGGTCAGCAGTGGGGATTGGTACACCAGTGTTTCCTAACTGCTACCAACTGAAGGGCTACTGGCAGTTTTTACAGCTATACCCCCATTTTTGTGTGTGTGCCTATCTGGCGATTGTTTGCCAGGGGTAAAGGGAATGAATGAGGAACTTGGCTTTTAGGTAAACAAAATGTTACTGTTGCACCGCTATAGTTAGAAGTGTTTTAAATTAAGCATTGACAGCAGTTGAGAGCTGGTTCTCAACTATGCCTGGTGGCAGGCAATGAGATGTCTACCAGTTCCTGAGGGGAGCCTTATTGCAGGCTGTGAGAATAACTCATTAACCAGTTAGTCTACAGGGGTGTAACTCCACATATGGTCTGCGGGCTGCTGGTGGTCTGGAAGACATTAGAAAGTGGTCTGAGAAATGGCTGCACAAGAAAGGCAGAAACGGTCCCGTGTAGACAGATTCACGTTCCCAGGCAGGTATGTGCCCGTGTCAGTAAGTCACCCTGAGTCAGCAAGCTGTGCCGGGATATAATTGCCTTAGGGCCCCCGGCGTGAGCCCAAACGGATGGATCTTGAGTAATTGCATGTGAGGGGAACTTTTGCTTGATCGCATAGACGTGGAGCAAGTCTTCCTCCGTTAAGGAGGATGAATAATTTGCCTCTTCTTTCTTGTGTTTTTGAAGCACGGGATGGGTGAAGCGATGCTGCTTCTACATCCGTGTTGCTAGCAGTAATGAATGCTACGGGGAAACGGACAGTGGCGAGCCCATTTCCTTCACAGTGGGAGGAAAGTGGGAATTCAGGAGACCATTAAACATTAGAAATACCTCTATGAGGTCCCTACAAAGATACACTCCATTTAGATTAAAGTCCCATAGGGCCAATTATCTTGGAAGAACACAAGAACTTAAACAAAAGCTGAGTTAGGTATGCTGCCCACCAATGGATTTGAGCAGAAATGGATGCAGTGAGAAAACACTCATGTGTATTATGAAAGTGTGAACATTTAGAGTAGGTCTGTGCAATAACCAACTTTTACTGTTCCCCCAGGATCAGTGTGCACGGGAAATATCTGTGGCATGCTTGCTTTTCCTGGAGATGACAGCAACCTTTTGGCAACCACTTTGTAATATGTGCTCGATACTTTTCAAAATGTTGGGCTGTTGTTTTATGAATGTGCTCTGATTGTCTGCTGCCAGAGCCTTTATGCTTGGCTTTCTACCCTTCCTAAACTTGCCCATTCCCATTCCGACCCTGGACACTTCTCCTCTGGTGCCATTTGGTAGCTGTGGTGGTGCCTCCATTTTTCTCCATGCTAGCATTGGGATGGGGCTTGAGGAAAAAGAGAAGCCAACAGAAGTCCCTTACGCTCCTTGTGTAAAAATAACCTCTGTGGCCTGTGGGGGTCTGTGTCTGGGTGGCTGTTGACTCCTGAAGATGAAGACATGACTTAACCGTGTTGTGGCTGGAGGGTTAGGGCAAACAAAATCGAAACCCTTTGTTTCAGTTAATGTTTTCTAAGAGCGGGGTGAGTAATTTGCACAAGACTACGAAGTGGAGCTTGATACTGGCACTGGGGTTAAAGGCTGCCTTTGCTTCAGCTGCTAGACCACAATTTTAATTGAACATTTAGCTATTTACAATTAGACCTGAGCACTGGACTGCATTGAACCTTCAGGCAAGGGACTTTGAAAATGAGTCAGTTCTAAGACACTGAAGCAACAAGTTCCTAAAAGTGTTTACTGATGCAAATTGGTGTCTGGTCTTGAAATGTCCTCTTCCATTTAACATCTTAAAAGAACTTTGTTAAGACACAATAAAAAGTCTGAGGTCTAGTAACTGAACATGCAAGCCTGAAAGGTTTTTGAATACTGCTTGCTTAAATAAGAATCATTAACTATGTAACTGATAATGAGAAAAACGCTCATGCCGTTAGTGGTTTACCACTTTGGTTCCGAAAGGATAAAAACAACTTCATAAAAGGGACCACAGACTGTCCCTTTTCAGCCTCGGTGTAGGGTGAATACTTCAGAAAATATGAAACTCATAATTTAAAATAATAATTTAGTATTTGTGTTTGGGAAACATGGTCGCGGTGCCCTTTGAACACATGGGAGCACGGCGATGCGGGGCTCGGTGGCTGCAGCAGAGGGGGAGCGCTGCGGCTCGCTATGGGGTGGCACAGGGAGCTCCCTCACTGGGTGTCCTTGCCCAGGTGCTGTGGTGAGGCACCGGCTTGTCCTCCCGCTGGAAGCAGTCCCTGCCTTCCATCCTGCCTCTGGGATCCTCACCTGGGTGGGGAAGTCTGTCTGTCTGTCTCACCGCCTTTGCCTGGTAATGCTGCAGGGCTCAGGAGGGACGTGAGGACAGCCTGGGATCCTTTCTGCATTGGCCCCAGCGCTGCCTGCTGCAAGAGTAGTTAAGTTTTTTTAGAAATGGTTAAAATTCAGTCCCAGCTTAGTGTGCTAGTAGAGGAAATAAGAGATGCTGGGTCTGGGAGGCACTCAGTGCCTCAGGGCATCACTGGGGCTTGGTGGCTGAGGAGCAGCATCAGTGGCAGTGGTGTGACCTTGTTTAATTTATCCGTCTGGGCCAGCTGCTCTTCTTTTTGAGGATGGACCCTTCCCCTTCTTCTGCCCCGCTTTTTTCCCTGGGCAAACTAGGCTGCTCGCGTTAGTGGAAGGACTTGTGTTGACCTCAGCCAGGACTGACTCAAACCGTTAAGAAGACCTGGTGTTTCCTCCTGAGAAAGCTAAGTTTGGGACTCAGCATGCTGTGTTCTAGCCTTGTCTTTAGTAAAGGCAGACGGAGGTTGAAGTGTTTTATCAGACTATCTCTGATTGTAAATACATCTACACTGGGTTTTATTGATGCTTCATGCAGACCTATTACATTGACTACAGTGTTTGCTCTTATGTAAAAATGGAAAGTTTCCCCAGCTCTCCCCATGAAAATGACTGTTATGCCTTACTCAAAATGAAAATCAATCAAAGAAGGAACACAGCTGGGCAAATGACAAGAGAAACAGAACGGTGCCAGGGTGAATTTTTATGGAAATGCTCTCTCAATAGTATTTCCATGAAAAGACAACTTACTCGCAGATGTAGGCTGCGTTTGCATGAAGGAGAGTGTGATGCACCACACCCTGAATCTGTCAAGGTCTATAAACTTTTCACGTGTTTTTTCAGTTTAGACAGCAGAGAGGCCATATTTAAGACACAAAGGTTTTCTTCTTTACTTCAGTGTAATCGCATTATCCCCAAAGGTAAGCCAGAGGAAAATAAAAGAAAGTTTATGGAAGAAATATTTCAAATATAAAGTAAACTTCAAATACAATTTGACATTTAAAGTATATTAATCTGTCAAAAAGGAAAATTTCAGTGTCATGAAAAGATACTGACTTGACCTTTCAGGAGCATCCTAGTTATAATAATGACTTGTAAGTCTACCTGCGTCAGGCTGCGTGGTGGTCCTCTTAGTGAAGGAGCATGAGTGACTTAAAAACAGCAAAACCTTTTTGCTGTTGATGGCGGTGGGATTTTTCTCATTCACATTAGTAGAAACAAGATTAGGGGAACAATATAAAAAGCAAGAAATGAAGGAGGTTTGATGTTAGCATTCAAAAAACAGAAGAGGGGAAAAATGTGAAATGGTAAAAACATCAGCCCATACTTGAAACTGCCACACTTACGTCTACTTAAACACCTTTTTCAGAGATGTTGTAGCCTTCTCAGTGGGCTGGTTTCCAAATGGCCTGACCAATTTTACTGTAGACTTACTGGCTATTAGCAGAGCTCTTGCAAAGGTTGATTTTTGGAATCTGTTAATTTTCCCTTGTTCCTGGGATTTTTTCGTGTCATACCAATCAAGCTAGAAGTGTGCTGAGAGAGAAATTCTTGAGACAGCCTTGGAATTTTTTAGCCTATTCCTGCATGTCACTTTCTGAAATAAATGGGAATGCATTTTTTTTTAATTTGTGATAGCTTATAACTTGATGTCATTGCTATTCTAAGAATAATAATCAAGGATTGTTATACTGACTTGATTGTTTGCATTTCCTTTTGACAATGCCAGTGAGAAGCTAGAGGTAGTAATACTAAGCATATTCTCCTGTCATCTTCTGAAAACTTGTCACCATCGAATAGAATATGAGTGTGCTTGGGTTTTAAAGATAAAGGCATTTGACAAATGCTATAATGTCTTCATAAAGGTCTGAAATGGAGATCCCATTACAGAAAACTTTGGAATGGGTAGCCCTTGGCTCTGGTAGTTGGGAGTAGAGATGAGTGACTGCCATTTTTAAACAATATTAGATTTGCCAAAAGGAAAAAAAAAAAAAGGAATCTCAGCAGGAGACTGTGAAACTGTGAGCAGATTTGGTCATGGCATTAAGAAGAGTTAGAAGATGTGCTCTGGAAGGGGTTGGTAGGTCCCGTACTGATGTAGGTCTGTTCCCTGCATCCCAGTCAGTTACAGAGTTGGGGACCTATACTGTTCAAGGATCTTACAGCAAGGAGCCATGGTGAAGTGATGGGGAATCACCTGCCAGCAGCACCTGGGAGTGCATCCCCCTTCACTAGGTGACAGTGAGCAGTGTCCTTGCTCCTCTCTCTGAACCTCCCAAGCTGGCGTGAAGCCCATCTAACGAATGCAGTAAGCCATGGAAAATGCATCGGTAGCACGTGCGGACATGGGTGGAACACACATGAGGATGGAAAAGGGGATCCTGTTACCCCCTGTTCAGCTGCACAGCCTTTCAGCCAGCAGAGAACTAAATGTTAACCCTTTCAAAGCTCTCTTGGTGAACAGGGAGAAGGCAATAAAGTGTTTCTTCCAGCACTGAAGTTTGACTTTAAAAGGTCTGTATAAGCATAGAAGTGCCATGGGGAAACAACAGTACAAGTGGCTCAGCAATTTTTGTGGATGGCAATGGCTGTCCTGGGGTGAGTGAATACAAGGCTGGGTTCAATCTGCTGCAGTCAATAAACTGTTTGTGCCGCGCTTTCATGCTCTGCGACATCACAAGAGCATTGGGGTGAATTACAGCCTTCTGTTTACTCTGGGACTGTTTATCATCCCTTGTGTAGTTGGAGACATGTTTCACTACAAGAAGCAATTCACAGGACATTCTCTGAAAAAGAAGAAAAATCAGTGTATATCAATGCATGACTGCCTAATATCTCTGGTTAACCACCCCCACTCCCCATACCCACAAATGTTTTCATGCATTGCCTACTTAGCACTAGAAAGGGGCTATTACATCTCTAGGTTATTTCCCTGGTACTTTTATTTTTCAGCCCACTACAGGAAGGGTTCATAGAGTATATCCAGAAATGTTTTTGTTCCCCCACCTTGGGTTTCAGTCCCAAGACTGCCAATTAAATTATCCCATAAATCCTCCATTATAGGTAGTAAAACCTAATTTTAGATTTCCTGCCCACTCTAGTGTCCTGCCTGATTGCTACCAGTTGGATAGAGGCTCAACCTGTTATGCAGACAATTGCAGTGAATTGACTGTTTCTTTCTGTGCCACATGTGGAGAACTTTTTAATATGTGGCATTTGGTCATAATTCTCTCTGGCTATTTTCTACCTTTTAGTTGCTCAAGGGTTTTTTTTTTTAAGGCTGAAAAGTAGACATCTGTAATTTATTCTTTTGTCAAAATTTTTGTGAGAGAAAAGGTTGTTACCCTATGGATTAGGAAGAATGTTAACCTGCTTGCCATCACTAAAAGTTTAATAGTTTAAAATTAGTTTTTAGATAATTCTCGTTTAAAAGAAAAGCCCTGTATTAATAGAGCTAACTCATTTCTGTGTAAGCTGAAAATATTTCAGGTTATCTGAATATAAATGCATTCTTTCCTTTCTTGTTCAAATACAAATATATTATTTAACTGTAAACAGTGCTAATTTTCTTGAGGGCAACTTCTGCTAACCATATTCTGACAGAGGAGCATTTATTTCACATACAGTCTCACTAAAGATTCCTATTTTATTCGGAATATAAATGACCCCTAGCTTGGTATTTTTCTTCATAAGCTTTACTGAGGACAAATAATAAAAAAAGTTGTCACAAAGTGGGCTTATCATGCGAATAAGGTGTAAGTATCCGTGCATAAGTGCCTTGGTCTTTGGACAGCAGGATATTTGTATTCAGTGTGGAGCACTTCTGTCACTGAGATTTAAGTAGAATTCAAGAATCTGTATATGTGGCAAACCAGAGCCTAAAATACTGTGAGAAATTGACACCTTTCTTTGTCTTTCTGCTAGATTGGTTATTGTTAACTAGATAAAATTGCTGACTCATCCAAATCACAGATTTGGATACTGTAGAGGTACCTGAATATATCTTGTACCTCCACAAAGCACTGTCTTTCCGAATGTATTTCCTGCCTGAGTAAATTGGTAATATTTAACAACTCTGTGTCCAATCAGGAAGAAACATGGCGGTTGGCAAGGGACTTTTCCATCTCCAGAGTATGGTGACGGGAAATTTAATTCAAGATACAGGGTGCGTATAATCTTATGGGTTGCAAAAGAGAAAAATACGGCTAAGAGACATCAGGTTGAAGGAACAAACACTGTTTCTCAGAGTAATGTAACACATGTGCCGGATGGGGAATTTCCTCCAAGATCCAGCTCTGGTGATCCATCAGCTGGCTTGCATAAGTAGACTTCATCTGAACCTGTTGGTGACAACTATAGCATGTGCTGGTACTGCTCAGGTGATGGCATCAACTTGTCACTTGAGAAATGTCCGTCCTTGCTGGCGGGAAGGACTGCGGACACTGAAAGGGGCAGTTGGGTTTAGATGGGCAAATTCATTTTTTTAGTGATCCTGATCCACAGGTGCCAGCAGTCTGTGAGCTGCAAAATGAATCAGCCCCCTTTGGCAGTGCTGTCCTGTGTGGATTCTCTGATGTCTAATTAAGAGTGCTCCTTTTTAGCTTTCCCCTCGGTGGAGGCAGTAATAGTATTTCCCTGCTTCACCCAGTTATTTACTTCCCTCAGTGTTTATGCACGGTAGTATTTTCAAGTCTATTAACCCCCTGTTAAATTTGGGGAAAACCAGGCGATGATTCCTAAGCTGATGGAAGAAAAGGTCAAGAAACGCTCATACATGCACACAGTGTGGTATCTCAAGTCTCAGTGCTTGAAGAACTAGTCTAAAAATGGAACCACTGTGGTCTCCTTGCTAAATGGATCTTCTCCACCTAGCTTTGTTTATTGTACCGTGACTCTGTGGGGAGTTTATCACTTCTTGAGTGATGCCTGAAGCATTGTATAAAAACCAAAAAATACACAAAGACTAACAAAGAAAAGAAGAAAGGAATTTAGGCCTCCCAGTCACAGCACTATTTCTTTAATGGTTGATGAAACATTATATGTATTTTTCCAGTCACATTATTTGTCCAATTTAGGAACCTGGAAATATGAGAAGGGATGGTCACATCGGTGCTCAGAAATGGAGAACAAACAGAAAGTAGGAAACGATCTATGTGTTTTCTGTACTGAAGTGCAAGAGTGACAGACAGTGTCCTTCAGGGTACAGAGCTCTGTGAACTGCTGCTGAATTTCTTGAATGTGTAGTTGGCTCCAGAAATCACCTCTTGTAGTAGAATCGTGCTGCACAGTCAAAACTTTAGGTCCCTAGACACAGTGCCTATAAAGGAAACCTTGAAATGTAATCCAAGTGACTCAGTCACATCTGTATATCTGTAGACAGCATGCAAAAAAAATTCTTCGAAGCAGAGAGCACTTGATTTATCCGTGGGGTATAATTCTGAAACCTAATCACTGTGTGTGAAATGTCAATATTGTAAATTATGTCCTAGTTGAACGTATGGTATCAGACTACCAGCAACACCTGCATCAGTGACAGAGGTTCCAGCTCCCCTATCTAGCATCTTCTGCACTTCAATGCATGTTTGTAGTACTCTGAATTTCTAATTTAGGAGCAGCAAGAAATGAAGACAATTTGATACCCAATCCAGTAACACTAGGAGTTCTGCCCTGGCTGACTGTACTGGGCACTTTCATGCTTATCTCATTTAAAAATATTAGCTTTTTACATTGAGCTGAGAATTTTGCTAACTATCCAATATCTTGCATGAGAATGCTCTTAATTCTAGGTATCCGGCTGCAGAATTTGAACTAGGCTTATGTCAAGCCTACGCTGTCTTGAATATGCTACTGTTACCAGAAAAAAAGTCTCTCTGGTATGCTAAGAAGAAGGGACGTGCTGGGGTTTGCAATTTTAGCATTACAGATTCTTTATTATTAATAGATTAGTGGGGATTTTTCCAAAGACTCCTATGAGTCACAAGAGCTCCTGTTACTAGATTTCATATACTCATTTATTTATACAACTATACATGAGGTCTTATGGTCTTTTCAGCCCAGAAAGAGCCAAGGTACTGTAAGTGTAAATGCGGTTTATTGAGTTCTGGAGATCATAAATATCTCCTTTAACATCTGATTTATCTTGAACTATGTGCATTGAAAGAAGTATCTCAAAATTAGGAAAGAGGGGGCATATGCTACTCCTTTGGACAACCTGTGTATTCATACCCAGAACGAAACTTTGGCAGAGAGTAGTTAGAATTAAACTGTCACCACCAGGGCAGTTTTACTTTATGTACTGCAAGGTTATAGTTTTATAGGTTAATTTATTGTGCTGATTAACAGTCCAGTCCTGATCTTGACAGTGTCTCCTGTTTTTTTCATTCCCATTGCTTCCCCAAGAGGAGCAGAAAAGATAAAGGCTCAGGCAGAGGGAAATGTGAGAACAGGAATTTCAAGGGAGGAAATTCCCCCTCCCAACATAAATTTGTCTGGACTTTGTGACAACATTTTGGTTTTGTACCATGCAGAAGCCATCTGGACAGATCTCAGCAATGCAAGACCTCAGTATACAAGGGAGCCAGCTACAGACAATGCCACGTGGAGACTGTTCCATGCTGGTGAATATCAAGCAAAGAGATGCCATCAGCTCAGTGGACTTCTGAGTGTATCTGCCACTACCAACCCACCAGGCACACTGGTAGCTCCAAAGATGGCTTGGTGGTCACAGCTCAAGATGTTTTCCTTTGACCTCCCAGCTGTTTGATGGGTATATTCCAGAGATTTGTCACTGTCACAATTAGCCTTTGCCACAGGAGCTCACTGGCCTCCCATCCTCCTCCTCCATTGCCATCAGCAATGACTTTGGATGTCTCGTGCTCCAAACAGCCAGAGAGAGCCTGGAAAACTTGAGTGGTGGCATAGCCGTTAAAAAGAAAGGGCTCAGAAGGAATGTCCAATTTACTGATGTTGTCGAGAGCTTACTGCTTTTTATATTAAGGTGCTAGCCAGAAGAACTAGAAGAAATGTGTAGCATGTATTGGAGAAAGAAATCAGGACCAGGTGATGGTCTGTGTTCTGTCAGTCTTTCAGCTTCTTCAGGTTGTTTACTTTATGGGTAGGAAGCCTACACGTTTAAGGGTGTATGTGTCAGCCTGAATTTGTGCGCTTTGCTGCTAAATGATTTTATTTCATGATTTGTTCCATGCTAAGTGCAAGGAAAATAAAGCTGCATTCAGACACAGGTTTGTGTAAAACAAGTGGATAAATGCTATGTACCTCATAATAATGTAGGTTAGAATATTTTTTCTTTAATGAGGTGTAATTAAGCTATTCAAAATAATGAGTTTAGGTGTTCCTTCTTCTCTTGTGAGTCTTTTATTAGGTAGGTGCTGAGTAGTTTTTGAAAATCTGGCCTCTTTCTTGTCTTGACTGGATTGACAAAATCACTAGCCTACTTGGAAAACAGTTGTCTGAGCTTCTTGCTGCCATGGGAAGAAACAACATTCTAAGAAAATATTTGTACTGACGTTATCTTTGTCTTTACTTGCTATCTCACCACTACTGAAGTGGAATGACGGGCAGACATTGTTTTCTTGAAAACTAAAGGTGATTAGGGAATGCCCCCACCTCATTTCTTTCAACTATAATTAAAAAAAAGTGAAAATTAGGAACATTCTGAATAATTGAATGACAGTAATATGAGTGTTTTCAACAAAATGATATACTGTGGTTTCATTTTCCATGAGCAAATGAAGGTGATGCATCAAGACATCACGGTGACAGTGATAGATATGAGGAATATTGTACCTAAAGGTACAAAATGTAACAGCAATATAAAAAAAATCTGAAAAAGGTATTTTGTTTTGGGTTAAAATGATAAAACGACCTGAATACATGCCTGTCTGTAGGCAAATTTGAGGCAGCGTTGACTTTTCTTTCAAAAGGTCTGCACGGGCATAGCTGACTGTCCACCCGGTTTTAACGAGGCAAGGAAACTCCTCCCATGTGCTGGTAGCACCGAGCTGTTTTTCTACTGTGTTGAGCTGTATGGTGACTTCCCTCATGTCATCTGCCATGCTCCCTTTCTACAGGCCTGCCGTAAAGTAAAAGAAATTTTCCAAGACAAGAGAGGATTTAGAAGGTCATACTGGTCATAATAATCCCGTGACACACTGGATGTATAAGACAGCGTATGCTGTTATTACTTTATTCTAAAGGGTATAATGAAGGGGAGACTGGCAAAAAGTAGGATGTTGGTTATCCTCCCTTGTCTTCTGACATGACAGCTGGCCAATGTGTTATTCTGCTTTTCCTTTGCCATTACCTCTTTTTCTTCCCTATGGAAAGCAACATCTTGTAAGAAATGAATTGTCTCCTTACTTGCCTCTGCATTCTCTCATACATGTTATGCTCTTTTCCTTTATTTGCCCTTCACCTGATGACTATGTTAGAGACAGCCTGTATCCTGAGGGCACGTTAGTTGAGCAGGGAATCTGCCTGTGAAATTACTCCCAGAATTACTTTTTTCCAGTGATTACGGAAAATAACAACTATGCACTGTGGGTGCACTGTTCACCTGTTAATTCGTGTGAGTGCATGCAGGAAGAGTGTGCTGGCTGCGGGGGCATCACCGGTGTCAGTTTCCAGCAAGCTTATAACTGGTGCCCAAGGTCTTGGTTTAAATCAGTAGTCCTGAATAATTTGAGTGTCAGTTACCAGAGGTATCACATTTTTCCATAGCTGACATGAGAAGAGGGAGCATTTATAGAGGCAGGAAATTCTCTGTAAGGAGTTCTTGTTCCTAAGCCCAAATTATTATTTTTAAATCCCTTTCATTTGTTTCACAGACTTCCACAACATTGGGTGGGTGTCCACAGTTGTGTTTTAAAACATTTAGGATAATATTTTCTTCTTCTGTATGCTTTGTTAGCACTATTGTGAATCCAAGCGTTGGAAGTGATGTCCCTGAACTCTTCCTGTTTCATCCGTAAAAGTTCACAAATTTGATTCCCTTACTGGTCCATGGAAATGCATTTTCCAGGGCTCTCTGAATACTCAGACCTCAGTTCAAATCCCTACTGTGGTTTAAGTAGAGCGCGGATGTAAAATGGGATCTCTCCTGTTTGGGATATCCTCATTATAGCATTAGAGGGTGCTTTCAGATCAGTCTCCCTCCATCCCCTTTGTAAGAGTGGGTCCATTTTTAAGTAAAACATTTAGTCGTAGAGTGAAAAAGACTGTAGCCCAGTGGTTGAAACATGAGCAAAGCAGGGCATATCCCTGCTAGTCTCTGCTACAGCAAATGTCTAATTATTTGTGTAAAACATAACATTGCCAAAAGGAGCAGTTAAAAGCCATTGAGCCATGGGGGCAGGGGGAGCTACACAAAGCTGGGGAGAGGAGCCGTGGCTTTTCTTAGTTCCTACGATATCTGTTTGAAGTGAGACTGCTCTGGAAACTTCGTTCAAATTTTCTAATAGTTAAGGGTAGCTGAAAGCTGCATTTTTTTTCACTGAAAAAGATTCCATGAAGTCATCATCCCTAAATTCAAAAAAGAAGTGTCTTGCTTGGAGTGGTTCCCACCAAGAAATAAAAATATCGGCAGTATTCCCATCAGCAATGCCACATTGTCCAGTTCTCTGCGCTGCAGGGTTTCAACATGCTCTGCTTATGGCTCCGTCTTGCTTGATTTTGATTTCAGAGAATGGGAGTATGCTTGTATTTTTTAGGTAAATATCTTTTCATTGGATTGTCCTGCCTCAAAGCCGGTTCTTTTTGGACTCTCTCGAGGTGATCCCACAGCTTGCAATGGAAGATTTGCTGTTTATCCCTGTGTAAGGGTGTTTAAGCTAAGTCAATGGAAACTCAGTTGCAGAACAATTGCAGCTCCCAGTAAGCTTTTATGTTGAGACCAGTGCCCATTTCCAGCCCCAGCGTGAGTAACAGAAGGCAACAATTAAATTCATTTTACTTATTTACATGCAAGTTCATGTGCAGACCCTTCCTCTAGCTAATAGCTAAACAAAAATATGACTGAGAGGAAAAAGTATACTTTGTAGCTAGACATTAAATGTTTATCTCCTTAAGTGGCACTTCATGTTTTCTTTATATTCGGTTGCAAGAATTCCATGGGAAAAAAAAGTTTCTAGATTAGGGAGAGAAGCTGCCCAAATGTAGTTACAAAGATGCTTGATCCAAGCTGGGAATTTGGTTACTGTTTTAAAATGCCTTTTTCCCCCCATTTAGTAACCCTGATCCTGGCAGAGACACGGGGTTTTGTTGCAGATGGTTGTTATACATACTGAAAGGACTGTATACTTACAATATGCTCCATAAGCTATTAAATGCTGTAAAAGCCTGGCAGACTTTATAGTTTGCATCCTGCCATTAGAGTTCCCTCTGAAGTCTGTCAGAGGGATATAATTCCACTCTAATTAAAGCTATTCCCCTTTTCCAAATGTGAAACTGGCCTAATTAATGACTAATTGTTTCACAAATATGAAGTAGGCCTAATTGTTCCTTACCCCCTGACTGCAGCACCCTGCTTACTCCCAGCTAAGCAGAACCCCTGTGAAGGGTGTTTTGTCTCCATTGAGCTCCATCAGGACTATGATCTGTAGCCAGTGGAAAAAGGAAGATATTTGGAGCATGTTATTTTTCCACTGATGGGGAAAATGGTCTCCCTGAGATGGTAGTATGTGGGCCCCCAGCTGCCCTACAGACCTCAGAAATGGGATGAAGATTCTCAGATTGTTGTACTTCGTGCGCTTCTGAAAACACCAGCTCTTGTCTGCTCCTGCCTTTCTGCAAGGAGAGGAGAAAAAGGGTGTTGGGGCCAGTTGCTTGAGGCAAGATGGAATTAATGTTATAGGATCGGTGGTGTTGTGACATTGCCTGGGGGAAATCCTGAGTCATTTTGAAGTCATTTGGCACTCAAAAACTAGTTCGTTACAGCTAGGTCATGTGTACCACTTGAGTCCGTAGGAAATACATACAACTTGTGTATACCATAAAGGAAGAACAGCGTACCTGTTACTAATACCATCCTAGTTAACTTTCCCCACCATGCACATCACTCTAAGGCAAAGGAATTTGATTCTTCTCTTTTGGTTTCCTCATTTTGGTGTATCGATCGATCTCAGAGTGCTCTCTCTTCCACTGCTCATTTACATACTAGTGCGGGTCAGAGCTGAAGCCCACTGATACGAGTGGGAGCTGAGCAGGATCTGGGCCTTTGATCTTTGTAGTTCCTATCCGAGACCGAGTCAATTAGCTGCTCAGGGGGTGCCTCTGCGAGGTGTGAGCTGCTCGAAGATGAAGCACACGGATAATATACAACCAGTCCTGCAAACACTCTAAAAGTAAACTTCCAAGTTGCTGTGTTTAAAATCGTGGCATACTGCAACTGCAAGCATCAGAGACAGTGAAAGTGACAATATTGATTTGTTTCTTTTTTATCACAACCATATTTCATTAGCAGGTTGCGCAAAGATGAGTCAAAGCTTGGGGTGGAAGGGATAGTGATTTAGTTTTTTAATTCTACTGAAAAAGCAGAGCCATTGCTGTTATAGATCTAGTATTTGACATTTATACACACCTGGCACATAAAAAAGTGGAAGAAATTGGATCTACATTTAAAGGAAATATTTTGCATCACTCAGTTAAATTCTTTGAACTTGCAGCTTGCTTTTTTTTTCTTTTCTTTTAGGAGTACATTTGTTTAAGGAAATGCAAGACTGATGTTACAGAAAACATAAATCTTAATCTACATGCTAACATGTCTAAAAAAGATCTTTGGTACTGACATATATGACTTTTTCTAATGGTTAATAACTTCAGAGAACACAAAATGAACTTTTAGAACCGCATAGCGGCTTTGAATACTTACTAAAGCTATGATAGTACGTTAGTTGGGACATGGCAAACCAGTGGCTTCGAGAACTGATGAGGCCATCACAGCCACACGCCTATTCTTTTTACTTCACTGGTGGATGGAAAAAGGTGTTTTAGCATGTAGTCAGTATGAGATACCTACAGTGCCTATTTGGCCCTCATAAATGAAGTTTATTCTGATTCACTATTTTAAGGGTTCATACGCTCCTGAAATAATTCCTTCACTTGTGAATGTACACACAGCTACAGACGCACCCACATAGATGGACACTAAAACTCTCTTTTATAGCTGAATGGAATTGCGTTAGCACCTGACTATTGTAGCAAGCCAATGTAGCATTGAGCAAGAGACCAAAAGCATGAATGAAAAGGTCCAAAGTCTGCAGAATAGACAAAACGTATTATTGCAGTCTTCAGCTGCCTTAGGGGAAGTTGTAGAGCAAGACAGAGCTACACTCTTCTAAGAGGTGTTCAATAAAAGTTTAAGTGATTACAGTCGCAAGTTGCAACAGGGGAAATTGTGGCTAAAAATAAGGAAAAAAAATCACCATAAGGGTGACCACACACTGGAGGACGTGGCCAGAGCAGTAGTGTAATTCTGGCCTGGGAGATACTCAGAGCTTAGCTGAGCAAGGTCCTGAGCAACCTGCTATAATTGGTCCTGCTTTGGGCAGAGGTCAGGCCAAATGACTCCACAGGTCCCATCCAACTGCAGTTGTTCTGTGGTTCTCCTGCCTCAGAGCTCATGTGTGTCCCACCACATGAACATGGAGATGCTGCAGGGAGCATTTGGTAGAGTCGGAAGGTGTTGCCAAATCCGTACAGCATCTTCTAGCATGAAATGGGATTTCTTTGTGTGCTATAGCAGGTGGAGATAGACTTGGTGCTGTTTGATATCTTGTGCATTTGTGATATCTTGTGGGGAGTTTCCATTAGTAAGGAGTAGAAAGGGTTTCTTGAGGGGCAAATGAAGAAGATACAAGTATAGGTGTAAGTTGGCCTACGTTGTAAATAAGTTCATGTCAAACAGAAAGCAGTTTAAAGGCTCACAGTTCCACATCGCAGCTGTTTTGGTAGACCTCTGCCATCTAGATTGGGTCCCCTTTGCTGGATCTCCATGCTGGGCCTGGAGTTCACCATATGGGAGACCCCAGGGCAGCGCTGTGTTTGGAGTCCCTCTGCTACCTCTGTCGACAGCATCTCTGCAGCTGACACAAAAGCCATATGCTCAAATTACCGTCAGTACTGCTGTTGTTGAAATTGGTCAGAATCAGCACAGCAGAATCAGGAGGTTTTTGGAAGAAAAAATGTTGGGAAAGGTCGCATAATTTTTGAATGAAATATTTGTCAGCTCTCACTGAGCATAGGAATGGGAGTGAGACCTGGAAATGAAGAATATTTTCAACATAAACACTGCAAAAAAATGTGAGCAGTTTCTAGGTGTTTCTAGGTAACCTGGGGAAATGTGTAGCACTGTGGTGAGGGCAGGGGGGAAAAAAGAAGGGGAATTATTTGTTGCATTAAAACATACTGATAGGTCTTGCTTAAGGTTGCATCTATGGGGAAGAGTGGCTGAAATCCAAACAAATGTGTAGAGGTATATAAAAATTTATTCTAAACTTGGACTCTACAATCAGATTTTGAACCACTAGAAAATCTCAAAATTGTTACATGTCTATGTCTCATCCTTTTTTAGCAGGAGCATTTGAGATGGGATCTGTTGCTTTCGAGGGAGAGAACAAAGGAAAAATTTTGCTTATAAAAATATTGGAAGAACCTTTTCTTGAGAGCTAATCAATTTCAGGTTAGGTCTGTTGCGACAAGGTATCCTATGTATGGCTGAACCAAAAGAAGAGGCGGACAGCCGGCCTGGGGTCCAGGCAATGTGTGGTAAATTCCTGTGACAAAATGCCCGTGCGAAGGCACCAGCCCTCAAATACCGTCCAGAACATACCAGTTTCATAGGGGCAAGGCATTATTTGTGCTTCTCTTGCTAAAGAGACAATCTGAATTTTTCCTCTCTCTACAATTGCCAAGTATTTCTGCTGGTTCTGGGAATTAACTATTTTCTGCAACAGTATTCTCCATTAGAAGAGTTGCTGCTTCCTTCCAGGCACAAACCCCTTCAGAAGTGGGTGAAACACATGTGTTTACCCATATAGTGGTTGGAGTCTGATCCTGCGTGGCTGAAATCTGTGATAGTTTTGCTGAGACTTTAACATAAATGGGATTGGGTCCTGTGCTAGTTATGTGCTTTTGTGAACCGTCATGATGGAAGGCACAGCAATAAATGTAGTAAGATAATAAACTTTGGCCGTATTTCTATAGCAATGTATAAGCCCATCTGTATGCCGTATGTCAATAAAAACAACTAATTACAGAATAACTAAATATAAAGGGCCCCACTGCTTAAGAAATCCCCCGTGTATCCCCTTCCCAAACTTCCTGTTACATCTATGGAAAGTCTGGACCATAAGCCATATTTGTTCCATTAAGTCCTGATTTTGAATTAAAGCTAAGTAAGAAGATAACTGCAGCCTTATCCTTGCAAAGGCCTATTCATGTCTTTATGCATTAAAACTAGTCCCATTTGCTTTGGGGAAACTACTTCCAAAGTGCAGAGGTGATTGCATCTGTAACTCTTTGCCACGCTGGGGCCTTCCAAAGTTCTGCTGGAAAAGCACATGGGGTGAGCAAAACCTGCCTTAACCCTGTAATCACTTTTCTTCTCCAGTTTCTCATCTTAAAGTGCGATGCGTCATAATTGTTAATATTTCTTTTTCGCTTTTCCACAAGCAAAACCCCACGCGGGGCTTTTGCTGCACTTTTTGCCTGCTGTGAAATCAGGCTCGGTGAGCTAAGTACACTCCTCTTCACTCTGTTTTTAAATAGTGTACGAGGTGGAATACAATAATTTTCCTTGCAATATATAGAGAAACAAACATACAAGGAGTTTTCAGTTGGGTTTCACAAGTGTCTTTTCAGTGTGAAATTTGTTTCTTCACATTTCAAAGCCAAACTTGCATCTTTGCTTAGCACAGGTTCAATAACGTGCTATAAATTTTATGTTACAGCTTTACACTATTAGGAAATACGTTTAGATCTGCAAAATATTATTTTTCTAAACATTTAACTTTAGACTTTACAGTTTCACAAGTGACAGGTCCGTGTTTCATCTAGCAAACTACTGCAAAATCTACACGCTGAAAAAATGAGCCTAAAATTATACATTCAGTCAGTATTAGCTATTTATAGACATTCTTCAAATGCATTTGAAATAAAAATGAAAACAAAGCTGTGAAGGTCACAAATCAAAGCACTATTGAAGATGACATATCCTTCCAAGATACTTTCTTGCTAAGGTTATGTCGTATTTTTATAAGGCATTAACATTTTTTATTGATAAAGATTCAAGTTGCAATGGAAGTGCCAGTCTTCCTGATAGGTACTGTTGTAGCACTTCGTGCAGTGCCAGTCAACACTTAACAGAAGTCACTTTATTTCTTAAATACCTCGTGTTTATACAGCTGTTCTGTTTTTTTTTATTTTTTTTTACTTTCCAACATCTGAAATGGAAGTGACACAAGTGAAAAGAGAAATTAAACCAATAGAAAAAAATGATTTTATGCCAAGGACATACAAGAGGAGTAAAAAACATTTAGTAACAGAAAGGAAAATTGGTCTGAAGAACTTCAAAGACTGTTCACTAGTCAAATGATCATTTCTACTGGAAACTGGCTTGATTTACTAAAATGCTAAAGAAGGACCACTACATGTATTTACACTTTGTCTTAAAAACACTTTAAGAAAAAAATGGTGTTGCCAGTCACATTGGTTGGGTTAATGTTGTTCCCCATGAAGCCCCATTGCCATCCTTAGGGTGGAGTTTCAAAACCACAGAAATCCTGCAGGGGATTGTGAGGGGTCATCCACGCTTCTCCATCACCCTCCGTATCGTGCTTTGCTTATCCCTTCACAGAGCACTTATCCATTTCTTCTGCTGCTGACATCCCATACGCTGACACCCCCCACCCCCCCTTTTGCTGATGCAGAGGACACCCATACATGGCTGTAGAAGGGAAGCATGCACCACAAATGTCTTTGAAAGCAAAGCTGTGCTGGAGAAATGTGCTTCAGAGACCTCAGCTGACTATTTGCTCAAGTGTTGTTTCACTTTCAGTGAGTGTCCTCAGCTAGGTCAAGCCTCCTTTTGGAACGTTTCCACATATGGGACCATTTTACACACTCCTTGGAACACCATAGGTCCACAAACCTAATTGCTTGGATGTGCCCAAATCTCTATGAGAATTTTCTCTGCAATAGGGATTGGCAGTATACTTCAGTGAGTGGCTGTGGGACATAGTTTACATTCACACAGTCTGCTCTTGATTTAACTTGCTTCAGAAAAGTTCTTGTCGAGCCCAATTCAGGGCTTGATAGGATCTTTGCTTTCCCTTCAGGCCCAGCACTCCCCAGGGGGACCTCTCAGGGGAGATGCGTCTACTGCTGCCACCCACGAAGGGGGCAGCTGAGCAAATTTGGCACAGGAAGCCCCACAGTGAGCTGCCACAGCAGAAGAAAAGGGTTGGTAGGTCATGGCTGGGGGGTACAGGCAGAGGCTGGGCCGCTACAGCAGTTTCTTCCCACCAGTGCTCTGAGACAGCTTCAAAGGCGGCATTCGCTGGAGCTGTCTCGTGGGTGAGTTCCCCAGGACACATAGCTGCCTTTCCTCTTTGCAGCACCCTGAACCACCAAGAGTGAGTCCGTACACACAGGAAAAAACCCAATAAAATTATATTGCTCATTAAAAAAATTATTTTCCTCGTTAGAACAAGAAGCATCCCCCAGAAACCCAGGGGGAGGAAAAGGAGGACAACTTTCCAGTGCAGATTACTGAAACATTTGTTGCATCCCCAAAGTGAGCACTTGCACGCAACAGATTCGGTGCCAGTACATTCTGTTCCTGAACAGCATATACGTTTCTTGAATATGACAACCGAGGAAATTTATTGAAAGCACAGAAAATGTTAACTGTTTTTTATTTCTTGCTTATATATTTCTAAGCTAAGTGACATTACACTTTGGTTCTCCCATAAATCTAATTTAAGATTCTTTAGATTTTGGATATTGTTTTTAACTGTAACAGTTCAGGACTTTTCTAGGTTTGGCAGAACTGTTGAATAATCTGCAGTAAATAATGTACCAGTCTAATGTACTCAATAATTATTGAAAGTGCGTGGTGTATGTAATTTCTGATTATACAAATTTAATCAAGTAGCCTTGAGAAGTCTGTGAGGTGTTCACACAATTATTCATAACTTTTAAAAAATACTACTGTTTTCTGCTTATTATGTATATGCCATCAGTTTGTACTAGATGCTCAGACGGGGTTGAAAATATGATTGTATCACCCGAATGCTGCGTGTGGTGCAAAACTTATACGGATTCTTCCCTAGTGCTTTCCATGGGGTTATTAGAAACAGATATCTTGTGAACAAAATTAAAAATAGAGGCATAGATATCTAACAGCTAGAGGGCAGCTGTAACATCTCGTCTAATTTCCTGTACATTATCCGTCCTTCAGGTTCACACAGGTACCTCTGGCCTGGAAAATTCAGGTACTAGAACTGAGTGCAGAACGCCAGCATTGGCTAATCCACAGATCTTTGTCAAACAAATGGCCTCAAAGTCAAAGGCTCACTAGCCAAGGAAGGGTTGAAGGAGCTGATAACACGCACCATGGGAGTTTGATAGGTAATTTGTTATTATCGAATTGGATGTTGTTGTTTCACTTTCTAAAACACTTTCATTTGCTTTTAGCTTTCAAAAAGAGATATTAGTTTTCCTTAGCTTGTGACTTCAGCCTCAAAATAATTTGTTATTAATTCTTTTGATAACATTGAATGTATCTTTCTGCAGATGTAATTTTAAGTGGAGCATCGGTTAAAATGTTTGAAACAGGCTTGGGCTTTAACAGCGGAATGAATGTAAATTAGAAACTACTGTTTGTCACTATATATCTCTCCTGATGTCATCCTGCATTTTGTACAATGCATTGTTTTTCTTTGGAAAGTCATATTTCTGTAGAGCACTAAGGTCCATAATTACAATCCGCGGGCAGAAATTATGTGGTGGTTACTTTGTGGCCACCTGTCTTGCTCTTGTGGAGCTGACTGGGGGACACCTTCAGCTAAGCAAGGAGTTGAGCTGAGTTTGAGTAGTTAAACACAGAAATCCGACAGGGCAGCTCTAACATGAAACAGAAAGGCAGCAAAGTGCACCAAGTAGGAATTTGACTTGATCCGGGAACTTTTCTGGTGACCTCTGTGGTTTTCCACTTGGAGAGCACAACGTCTTGAATTCATTCCTTACTCTCCCCTTGGTATCCCGTGCATGTATATAAGTATCCTGTAACAGGATAAGCATCGGGGAGTAATCATTATCAAACACCCCTACATGGTATTAAGATAGACATTCAAAACCTTGAGCTATGGAAAGTGGTTGGTGTAGTTAAATGTGTCAGACGTGACTCAAAAGTCTCCTTCCTTTCCGAAGATATTACTTCATTCACGTTAACCACATTTGTAAGTGGCCTGGACTGAAGAGATAGTGTTTGGGGAATTCCAAACTCTTTTATGTGCAGTTGGGAGTTTCAGGAATAGCTGCTCTGCATTCCACGTTGATATATAATCCTCATCATGGCTTTGAATAAGAACATGGTAATTCGCCAAAAAAATAAATAAAACAAGTTATTGGTCAGAGGCGTACTATATAGGAAGTACTAATAAAAACAAATATTTTTGGCTGTAGTCTAAAGTTCCTACTGTAAATGAGCTAATTTAGGGCTGTATCCTCCCCTGAGATCATGAGCTGGAACGTGAGATAAGCAGTAGCTGTGCAGATACTTTTGGGTGGTAGCATAGAAATGTGCCTTCTCCACCAGCTCCACATTCAAAGGGAAGGAGAGGGGCAACATTTGCTGTCTTTTCCTTGTAGGGGGATTGACCCCTCCAAGAAAAATGTATGCAAATCAGCTCCATATCCCAGAAGAAAATCCATCTTCCATCTTCAGTTTCGCTGAACTCCAGGAGAGACAGTCATAGACATGGATGGCATAGACACATCTTCAGATAGATGCATCCATTTGCCCCCACAGACGTTAAGGACCTGGTGTATTGCTATTAGTACAGAGCTAACTGTAAACCCTGGCCATCTGTGCCTTCACAAACAGGTGGTGACACATGGCTTATTCTTCACTTACTGACTTGCTTACGGTAATATTCAAGTTGTGGTTTCACGGTCAGCTTGAACCACACCAAGCCCACGTCCGCTGCCGACAGGGGCAGGTCTTACCCACCCACCAGCACGAGCCAGTACTTGCTCCCTCCTGCCGCGCGTTACCCTGGGGGGCTCCGGGGGCACCACGACTTGCTGCAGCATCAGGGAACCGCTGCTGCTGGAAGGGAGTCCCATCAGAAAGGTGGTTTGCTGCCAGTCAGACCAGCACTTTCATCTGACTGACAGAAATAGTGTTAACATTATGTGAGGGAGAGAACTTACCAGCATGAGCCAGTCATAAAACCAAACCCTCCAGAGGCTTTTCAGGAGGAGGGCTGGATAGGGAAGTTTTCTTTATTTCCAGAAAAAAAAAGAAAAAAGAAAAAAAAAATATTTAGCACTCATTTTTTTATTACCTTCTTTTGGTGTTGAAAGTGAATTTCCATTTTTAGCTGCCAGAATTGAAACCCATCAACCAACCAGTCCTGCTCAGCTTTTATTTTTCTCGCTGATTTTTTTAAACAAATAATGCTGTATTATAAAAAAACCCTCCAAACTATCAAAGAAATGTAATTGGAAAAGTATCAATGAGTTATTCTTCTATTTAAATTGCTCCCAAAGAACTTACCTTTTATTTAATGTGCTCCTAAGTACTGAGGAGAAGTGTACTAGATTCACAGGTTAGGAACCTCTCCTAGCCCAGATCTATTGATCCTAATTTACTGTTGTAACAATCAATGGTACTTAGCATTGCTTCACTCCCGCAGCTAAGCACATCAAATGGTGCGCAACACATGCATTGAGTTCAGTCCTGCAAGGGCAGGATGAGTACAACAAGTTTTCATTGAGAATGGAAAGTTGTAGAAACGTTGATTGACACATGTTCTCCTATTTTGGTTTTCTTGTCCTGTACTGCTGTTCTGTCCTGTACTTCTGCTCCTGAGTTTTGCGTGTCTCAGCTAAGGCAGAGTGGGTGAATTTCTGGCCTGCTTCAGACAGCGGCGAAAATCCAGTTTATTTCAGTGGATGAGGATTTCACCTCTTCTCTTCTTAGTCCTGTTAAAGGACTTAATTTAAAGGACTTAATAACTTAATGTAATAATTTCAATAAAGCCCTATGAGATGCATAAAGCAGCAGCAGCGCTAGGGGAATGATTGCACACTGGTTTTCAGTGAGCGGTCCTTGCAGCTCCTCAGATCTGTAGACTACTTCTGCAGTGCAACAAGCGTAATTTTGGCTTAAATTTGCTATACAAGGGCTCCCACCACAACTGGAATGATTTTATGTGTCCACAAATCACAGAAAGGCTGAAAAGCACACATTTTCACCTACCACACATTCATCTACCAAAGAAGTGCAGCTCTAAGCTACAGCAGCAGGAGCTTACACGGTTTCTACACACCACTGAGAGCAGGTTTATAATCCTTCTGCCTTTTGAATATCCCAACCTTTCTCTCTTTTATGCACTGTCTCACCAGTGGTGGTAGGACCCAGATGCACAAAAAGAGATTTCCTGAAAAAACAATCCAGAAGTGGACATCTCAAAAGTTCTCCAACAGCTGAAAAACATCAGTTCATATAAAATATGTGACAAGTACCAGTTACATGACAGTGTGAGAGGGTCTGAAAGTCCTGCTGGCACTCACTTGGGATAGTCTGCATAACTGTTCAGGGATTCACCTCCTGTGAGTAATGGTAAACATCCTAAAGTTATGCTGGTAGAAATTGGGTGCAGTGCTAGTCTGTATTATTCATCGTACCGGAGTGTGTGTCTGTGTGTGCCTGTGCATGTGTGCAAATCTCCAGTGCTGTGTGCCATGCACAGCTTTCCATGCTGCCTGACATTGCACGTACCTGTAAAGCGCGAGCTCTTACTGTCCCCGCAGCAGTGACAGAGGGCTCTGTGGAGAGAGCCACTGTCCTGCGGGCAGAGCTCTGGCTCTCCTCTCTCCCGTGCAGCCGATGCTGGGGTAACTGTTTAATGTTGTCCTTGCTTCCACTGCACCAGGAATCTGGCCCAGCAATTCTGACATCTCATTTGTCGTTGATTAAGCAGCCCTTCATTATCTGGTATTGGGTACGGACTGTGGCTGTATTTTGAATATTATTCCCTTTGCAGAGAAGTACTTTGGGCCACATTCATCCCCAGCAGCACAGCGGCGCAGACCATGTTTCTTTATTTGCTGCAGCCAAGCTCTGCTCCGCGTGGGCGTTGCTTTGCCGGGAGTTTGGCCTGGAGTCTTTTTCCGTCAGTTTTGCTGACTGCCCGGTCATGCTCTCTCCCAGAGCTTTAGTGCAGGGTGTCGGACACATCGGGAGGAACCTGCTGTTTTTTTCAGGTGAGCATAGCATGCCAGATTATGGCAAATGGACCTAAGTTCCTGTCTGCAAGGTAACATGAGTGCAAAAATGTACGAGAGAGGGGCGAGTACTGCCCCCCATATAGAGGGGACGCTCAGCCTCTCAAGTAATTTGGCAGTATATGTGTACACTAAAAAGTCTAATGGTTTTGATATGACTATAAATGTAATCACATCTGGTGAACTCTAGAGCTGTACATAATTCTGCGACCCTTTGATGTATTTACATAACTCCAAAAACGTGGGTTGCATGCACGCGTGCACAGAAAGACGACAGACTCCATAGCTTATCTGTCTCCTCCTGTGTGGGGTAGCACAGGCACACCCAGGTCTGGCTGGTTGCGTGCAATAACATGGTTTTATCTTGATATTTTGATCAGTCCTGAACATCAGAGGGGAATTTGTGTCTCCTGTCAATATCGTAGCAATATTGCTACCTTTCACTATTGCTGTTGTTCTTCTACGATGCTTTGGATGCGTCAGGGGGATGGAAACCAGTACCAAAAGCCAGATCCTGTCATATTTAATGCTGCCCATAGTCTGATGCCAGCTATTCTCTTTTCCTGGGCATGTGGGCAGGACATGTGAGCCTGGTCTACTGTCCCAGCAGTCTCCTGCCTTTCCTCTGGTGCCTTCTCTCCCAGGGCCCTTGGGGCATGCTCAGTACATGCTGTCCCCCCCCATATTTAACTAAAATACAGCTTCTGTTCATTTGGTGGGTGCACCTTGGTTGTGGGGTGGGAGTGCACATGTGCTCCAACTCCACTGAGAAGCCATTGCTTCCCCATCCATGCTGTACCGCGGCCCCAGAGCAGCTCTGTAGCTCCAGTTGGGTGACCAGATGCGCACAGCCCTACTGGTTACACTGACTTGATGAACGATTATTTGTTTCATGTGTCGGGAAGGCTTCTTGTTAGGCAACGGGGCCTTTTTCCATTTCCATCGTGTGATGGACTTGTGTCTGGCCACGTTCCAGGAGAAGCTGCAGGGTCCATCCCTTGGATGCTGCCAGGACTGCTGCTGTCTCTCTGCTTCCTGACGTCCCGTGAGGTGGGATGCCATGGGGACCCATACCTCTGAAGCAGGGTTAATAAAAGCTCGTCTTGACTCAGGACGCTGGGAACTATAAGAAAACATGCTCCATGGCTACGAATATATCCTTCCAGGGTTAAACCCTAAATCAGGAAGGCACTTCAGCAAGCGCTTAACTTTCAGTTTGTGTTATGATTTCCTTGCTTCTGTTTCCTGAAAAGACATGTGTCCCTAAAGCAGGCTTTAGTGTCATTTTGGCTCTTACGTTAGAGTCATGCTAGCCAGGGGATGCAGGGCAAAATCTATAGCCACGTGCAGACCCTGTGACAGACTGTCAAGCACAAACATGACCAGCATGAAATTTGGGGTGGGGGTGGAGGAGGTTCTGGCAATAAATACCATCTGGTTCAGCAAGTTAGTACCAGATGTCTGGAAGCTTCCAATTGCAGCCAGTAAAGGTGGAGCTGAAATAATTAAAATTATATTTCTGTTTGGAAAAAGCAAGGAAAACTGCCACAGCTTTGTTAACAATGATTTCCAGAAGTAAAAAGACAAAAGTCGTGCCTTTTGCAAACTAGGACATGTCCCACTTTAGAGTAGCTGTAAATGAATATCCAGTTGAGAAAGAAGAATATACTGCCAAAGGTTGAGTTTAAAGCAGAATTCCCCCTTTTAGGATCACCGCTACACAGCAGTATGGGGGAAAAGTCAAATGGCCAGAACAGTTGCATATGCATCTTTCCAACTCATACTGGCTAACATTTGCTTGTCTTTGATTCCCATACCATGTGGTGTAGAGTTGGCAACTGGTTTGCAAATGTTCTCCGTCATCTTCTCTTCTATAAAGAATCCGTCTTCTTGGGGAAAAGATGTGATATGAATGGGCCTGGCATAGTTCAAAAAACTTCTCTTAAGCCCCAATAGCTTCAAGCAAGTCTGAGCTCTGAAAGAAAAGTCTGTTTCCCACTCTGGAGTGACATGGAGCATTTCTGGAATGGAGTCCACACCTCTGAGCTCAACACATGCTTCCTAAGTGCAAAATCCCACTTTTGTTGGGCGAACCACCCAGGCAGTGAGAGCTCAGGAGAGGCAGAAATCCCTGCGCCGCTGTCAGGCATTCCCAGCTCAGCAACTCTGAGCTGTAGCAGGCTGGGTGAACTGGGGGTCCTGCATGTTCCATCTCCACCACAACGCGAGACAACACGCAGTTGGTCCTGGGCAGGGGACAGGCTTCAGGGCAGGGGACAAGCAGCATTTCTGGGCGACAAAGAGGGGAGGAGGTACCCAGCTCTGTAAGGAGTGTCGGAGCCCCTTCTCTTTGTCTGGGTGTTGTTGGAAGTTGCTTCCCAAAATGTATCTAAACCCACCTCTCTTCTGAAACGTGGGTTAACCAACTAAAATAATGTGGGTAGGGAGGAGAGACCCAGTGCATACTTGCACACTGAGCAAAGATGTTCGAGAGGCAGAAATAAACACTGATGTGGGACAAGTCCTCTCTTTCCTGGGTAGGCTTCTTTGCTGGGGGTGAGGTACCATTATGGCAACACAGTGATGAAAGTACGTAAACTGCGAAAACATGATTTAACACTGGGTTCAAAATATTTTTCTGTTCAGTTTAAATGAAATTTAGTAGTTTCCAGATCCTTTGTATGATGTTTCGAAAGCTTAAAATACAAATCCCGTAAATCCAATGAATAACGTGGTGGGCGTGGATTTACTAGGGAAGGGAAGAAGGGAACTGAAAGTCATGTCAGTGTTTCTATAGGACTTAAATCTGAACAACATAGCTATTGAAAGTTTGCTTCTACTGAAACAAGTGTCTATTGCTTTTGAAGATATTTAAGTTCTATGGAAAGAAAAATCTTCACTTAAAACCATCACATCAGTATCCCATTTGATCATCCACAGATAGCTGAGGAAAGTGTACAATATGGGAATTTGGCTTGCTCTGGGGTTTCTCTAATAGGCCATTGAATTAAGTACATCGTTCTCATGGATTTGAAGAGGGACAAAGCTGGCTCCTTGAAGTAATAAGGGGGAAATGTATGAAGATCTAAATGGTGATACCTTTAATTGCACTGTGTAGTACCATAGTTTATAAATGGTTCCCTCACATCATGAGGACTGCTTTTGGGGGAAGCTGCAACTCAATGTTAGTCAGTCTATCAACATTTCTCCTGAGTAAATGGGTAAAAGCTATCTGCAATTTGATTTGCAAGTTAGAGTAGTTGTGAGAACAGATAATGAAAGAAAAAAAGCCAATGCTGGGGAAAAAGATATTTTTTTTCTGATAGTGCCTTGCTGCTTTAAAAGATAAAAGAAGTTCAAGGTCATGGGCAAAAGGAAACCTCTTGCGTGAGAAATGGGAATTTCCAGGCTTTTAGGGAGAATGGAGAAAAAGCCAGAGTACTTTAAATGACATTCACATTCCTACATTTTTCCACATTTTCTAGTTTCCTGACTTACTGATCCCAATTTATTAGCAGTTATTTGATGTTCTAGTTACTGAGCAGTACTCTACATTATTTACATTATATATTGTTATTATTTTAAATTGTTTTAATGGTCTCCCACCCCCTGCACATGCAGATGAATGCACCCCGCCTGCCTCAACGCCTCTGTACTTTATTACCGGACATGGATAAGGGATCCCAGAAGATCCATGCTCTGAAGTGCTGTTAATTGAGCGGCTGGACCAGATTTGCAGCTATTGTAAATGGGCACAACTTCAGTGAAATGATACTTATTTATATCAGCTCCAGATCTATCCCAATCCTGCTGTATGTTTCTAAATTGGGAAGAAGGGATTGTGGAAATCCCTGGTATCTAGGGTGAATAATGGGGATATGCAGGGCAGAGCACATCGCAGAGTTCTTATTTCAGGAAAATTGTCCATTACAGATAAAGACCAATTTTGCATGAGAATTTCAGGGCCAACATCTTTCTCCTGTATGAAATATATCCTAAACCGACTGTATGGAAGGAGAAGTGTCTTAGAGCTTCAACTGTACTGGTTCTTGAGGAGGTCTGGGGAAGGAAAGATGCTTATCGGTCTATAAAAAGATAAGAGATTTCTACTGAAAATAAACTTTTAAAATATAGTCATATGATTTTTGTTTCTTTGGTTATGCAGCTGCCTGGGGATCTGAGCTCCTGATAAACACGTTGGCCTGTTAAAGGACATGATTCAGACTGTCCCAGATCCAGCAGCTCACATCAAGGTTAGTTTCCTGTTTACTGTGAGTCTTCAGATGTTTTGAGAGTCATAAAATTAAGGAATATGTACACATACTGCAGGTTTGCCTGCATGTTTATAAATTGTGCTACTGCACCACACTGGCTCTTTTATTCCTTGATATTTACATGCTGTTGTCTGAGTCAGTCCTCCAGTCTTTGTTGCTGACACCTGTACTGGTGTGCTATGAAGTATGTGGATTTGAGGATAACTTTTCCTAAGATTAAAACCCCTTGATCGTCCTTTAATATTTGGTATGCTTGATAAAATACACTTACTTGAAAAATACTGAATCCATATGTCCCCAGTTCTGCTCTGTGAAAGCCGTTTGCAAACATTAAGTTCAACTGAAGAAGGAAAATGAGCATAATGCAAAAATTCAAAGCCAAAAGAAGCATCCCTTTGAAACGATTCAGTGCATAGTATGATGTAAGTCATAGGAGTGTAGACATTGAACTGTGCTATTGCCTTTAAAAACAGCATTGTTTTGGTACATTTCAGAAGGTGGCGTGTGGTTCTTATTGTATTGTTACTATTATTATTATTACTGTTGTTACTGTGTTCTTCTTATCCTTCTTCACTGAAGACTAGGAACCTGCTAGACTTAACAGGCATAGCTGATGATGTGTTGCTAACATCAAGACATTTTGCAGTATTGCACATAAACAACAGCATTTCAGCCTCACAAACTGACTGGTTTGGAGGATACTCTATTTCTGCCTCACTATTTCATCATCTAGAGGTTTTGTTTGGAAATGGTTTCCTGACTGCATCTAGAAAATAACAGTAATTCTCTTCTGCAAAATGAAAAGACACCTGTATAGCTATGCCTTACGTGGGAAAAGCCATCTGATCCTTATATACAAACAATATGATGAAACTGCATGCTTCTCATTCACATGGATTTTGCCATCTGAAAATACTGCTGGAGTAATAAGATTGCTCTGGTCAAATAAACAGATCAGCCATGCTAAGCAGGCTGTAAGTGTGAAGTTTTGTTTTATTCTTTCTGACTGCCTTCCTGTCTGTCTGTCTGTCTTTCCTTGAAGTTACATTTTCTACAACTTCTTTCATGGAGTTTCTTCTCAGTCGACTGCTATCTACCAGTCAGCAGCTCTCTATAGAAAAGCTTCATTTTACAACTTATTTTTAACTGAAGAAAAATTAAATATTATTTTAAACAACTCACTTTTCCTGTAAAAAGGTAGTGAATGAAAGAACCTCTCTATATGCCTTCCTACAGCATTTCTGGATTGTGTTCAGATACTGGGATGACTGGCAGTAGTATGAGAGCTTTTGTCCCTTCCCTCTCTCCAAGTTTTCCAAAACCCAGCACTTTCATGGTCTTCTGGTCCTCAGTTGTTTTTATGGAAACAGAAGAAAAACACCCCCTCCCATAAGCAGTCTTGTCTCAACATGTCTCATCACCTGGATTCCAACCAGTAAGACTTCAAAAAAATTGAAGGGGATTTAGTACCTCTTCATGCTGTCTAAGCATCCGGAGCAGCAGAAATAACATTAGGAAGAACTCAGTTTCATGCTTTTTGCCAAAACTGATATCTAAAGTAGGTTTAGAGTTAGAGTTTAGGGTTAGAGTTAGAGTTTTAGGGAGCTAGAGTTCTAGAGGGCAAGGCTGGGTATGCATGCATCTTATTAAAGCATGTAAAAGAGAGCTGCATAAAAATCTCTGTAATGATGTGTTCAAGGGAACTTGCAGGCGCCTATTTTCAGCAGAACAGCACGCAGAAATTGCTGTTACATTGAAAATGGGTGTGAGGAAGGCAACTATTTTAATACTGTGTTTGGGATAGGAAAGCTAGCCAACTAGACATCAAATCCTTCACATTTCTGTTTATGTCATTAGGGTCTGCTTTGGTCTAAACACATTCTTCAGAGAGCTGCCATGGATGCTCTGTTCAGTTAGACTTTAAAGTGGACATAACTGCATTCTTAAAAATAAGCCATGAGAAAGTATAGTGCATGGGACATGGGGAGAAAGACTATTTGGTGTGATGGTCTTTTCCATCTCTCATTGCTGTGGTGATGTAGAAGGGACAAACTGGGTTCATTACAGTCATCCTTGAAATGGTTTTGTTTAATTAACTGTACTCCGTCAGGTAGTCATATGGTATTGTTGCTTTTATTTTCTTGAATAAGCAGACACAGCCTCATTCATGCACATTTAGAGCTGTAACTTTGAAGATTACTTTCTAGGAAGTGTCTGAATTACTAAGAGCTGACAGACTTTAAGACTTAAGTTTTCTGCCTGAACATGTGCAGAAAATTAATGCGCAAGATAAATGAATATGGCAATATGAATATTCAGAGACATCTTTTTTGCAGAAAGGGTGATTTAATTTGCATTATGTGAGTTTTTATGTGTGCTATTTTGAAATCAGCCTTTCCTGCTACCAGGAGAAAATGTAACCAGTCTTGCAGCTCTTGTGCTCCATTCCTGAATGAGAAATGGCAAGAGCCGAATTCCGGCGCCCAGGCAGATCCTGTCCAATTTTGGGAATGTTTTGAAAGTCTTAATGTGTGTGTCCTCATTTTGTTTGGGCAGCTTCATTCCATAGCTACTAAGGATTGAGCTTTACATTTTTCATCTTGAATGAAGCATCCATAATTGATACAGTGGAGCCGTGTTCCTGTTGCTCCCTAATCCCTAGCTTCACCTGAATCACAGCCTTGTGTTTTGTCCAAGCATAAAGGAAAGAAACATTTCATGCGGACAAGAAAAAGGATGTATACGTTTGGACTTTTAGTTCGAGTTCAGCAAAACATGGGGAATTTTGACCCTGATCTTCGAGCAGTTCCACACATGTTTAGGGCCTGTGAGAGGGCTGAAATAAGTAAGACTACTCACATGGATGAAGTTGAGTGTGTGCTCAGTGGTTTGTGGGATCAGTACCCTAGTTTAATAAGGTTTGCTACTGCTGAAGGCTTAAAATAGTACCATTAGTTTGGATTAGCGGCAAACTGTTAGGAAAATAAGTGCTCATTTGATTTAAAGCAAGACAAATGATTTCTCGCTATCCAGTATCCCTAATTAGAATAAAGAAATTATTTTTGGACAGTCATTTGGGAAGTTTTTGATAGTTGAAAGGGCTTGGATGCAAAGTGCTCAAATTTATACCGAGGTTTGTGTATTCTCTCACTCTTCCAGAAAGGTTTTCTCTAATGAGTCTACACACTGGAGAGGAGTTTGTAGACAGGAGACAGGACTCCTTGCAACCAACTCTGTCCTCACCTCTCACCCTGCTGGTGCCACTGAAAGGGGCTGTCATTTTAATTGGGAGCTATAAAATTTTTGATGTTAGCCATAATATTAAGGAAGATTCTTGTCTATGGTGTCAGGAGATCAAGGTCCTTTTGTCACCAATAGAAGTTTTCAAACACAGCAAAAGTGGATTTCTTATTCTATGTATGCTACGGGTCACTTCCAGAAAACGCACCATTTTTGCTGTCTTTCCAAATGGGATGTTCCATGAATGTGCTGAATACTGTTTTCACCAGGAAGCTGCGCCTTTGCTTGTTGGTCCAAACTAGTTTGCTTTGGGTAGTTCGTAATCTGGAAACTACATAAGCATCCAGCTGCTTAGACTGGTGTTAAATAAAACATCTTAACAAGACTTATATCTCATCAAACTCAAAAGAAAGTTTAGAAATGTTTTCAAGAAGTCAGTGGCCAGGGTGTCTGTTTGAATGGGCAAGAGTAACTGTCATTTACACGCATATTCTAATGTGATTTTTCCCCTCCCTGTTATTCATTAAACTCTATACATTATATCTTACACTCTTTTAACAGTAGTCACAGAAATACTTTGCAAATGCTAACTGAGTTTTTCATGTTTTGTTTTTAATGATGTATGCTTTGTGTATACTGACCATTCAATAAAACTTCAATTTTTTTAAGGGTTAAACTCTGCTTTCAGCAGCTTCATTTGCAAAGTTAAAATGCTTGTTTGGGTTTAGTTAGCTTGTGCCATCACTATGAGGGGATTTTGTGGAACCAATTCTCAGGAAAAAAATGAGTTACAGCTGTTCCTTTGGCCCTCATTGGGAGAGGTAGAGTCCAGCGTATGACTTGTCGGTAAAGAAATTACTGCATTTATCAGAAATGGAGTCTAACCTGAGGTAAATGGGTACCATTTTCACTGAATCAAGGCTAATTTATGCCAGTGGAAAAAAATCTTCTGTGTGTATTTAGATGGTCTGGTTTTTCTGTTTGTTGGTGACAATTTTGAGATCTGGGATGACTGAAGAGACAGGTGAATCGCAGCAGCTGAACAGAGGTCCTTGGGGATTGCATAGCCTGCTTTTGTCTTGTAGAAGTTGAAAAACAGGGACACTTTATGTCCCAGATAGCTTAATCAAAGAGGAAATTTTTTATAAAAGATTCTCAAAGGGCATCAAACACTTTGAGCCAAATTCCGCTGGTCTGTATCCACACAACCTCATTTGTTCTGTGGATGTAACTAGAGGTTGTTGCATCTGAATCTATCAAACTGAGGTTACCAAATCTGAAAACTGTACCTAATATTACAATAAAGGAAAACCTGGTTTCTCAGAACAAATTAAAGAGTTACTCCATAGCTGTTCCTGAAAATTACTCCTGAATTTAGCACTTATGTGCCTGGGCTATGAATTAGGTGGCACATGCACATTTCCATGTACAGCATCCCATATTGCCATTAGAAGTATTGCAAAACCTGATCCCAGAGCTCCTTTGTTGGCCAAAGAATATGTTGGTTTTCAAATTGTGGCAGTGTAGAGATGCGGCTGGATGTACCTAATCTGCTGTGTTATGGTTAAATCTTTTTTTTTTTTTTGTTAACTGGTATTATTTGTTAAGGAGCATATTCTGTGTCTGATATAATCTGTTATTTTTCCTGGAATTGTAGAGTCTCTAAATAGGATCCAAGACTTCTTTATGCTGGGAGTTTTGTATGCACAATGCAGTCTCTGCCTGAATAGGCAAGGGAGACAAGAAGGGAAGAAGGATAGAATTACTATTATCCTCCAGGATAAGGAGGATAAAGCCAGGCTTTGCCTCCTACGTCTGTTTAGGGTCTTGACTAAGCTAGGAGCCTAGTCGTTGTGGATTCTTTGCATTGCTAAAGCACTTCTTTCATTGCTTATAAAATGATATTTGGGCAGCTCAACTAAGAGTGAGAGCATGGAAATCTGAGCCAAAGATACAAAGAGCTTTGCCCAAAGTCACATGTGAAGTAAGCTAATGGCAGACACATTGCAGCCTAGTTAAAGTTAAGTAGGCGATCCATATGGATTATGTAATGCTACTGTATCACAGTATGTCACCACTGGAGTCAATTTGATAACATACTCCTATCCCTTCCAGAATATCATAGAATCATAGAATGGCTAGAGTTGGAAGGGGCCTTAAAGATCATCTAGTTCCAACCCCCTTGCCATGGGCAGGGACACCTTCCACTAGACCGGGTTGCTCAAAGTCTCATCCAACCTGGCCTTGAACACTTCCAGGGATGGGAAATCCACAACTTCCCTGGGCAAAATATGGAATAACTGCTCCTGATAGTTGTTGGCTGCTGAGCCAAACCTCCCACAGGTACGAATCGGTGATGATCCTGTGGATGTATTGCCTGCAATGGCCTCTAGCTGCGAAATGGTGCCTTTAGCCCCAGTGCACAAAGGTGACCAAGCTACTGTAGGTTATTTGGGATGCAGACTTGGTGCCTGACAGCTGCTCCAGGATAACTGCTGCATACAGGCTCTCATCTTGTGGGTTACAAATGTCCCTCGGTGACAGATGTGAAAAAGCATCAGTATCAGCAGTCCCTGAAGCTGCTGTTGCTGAGCAGCTGTAAGTCCCATTCCCTTTGCTTACCCCTCAATGTGTACTTCATTCATTATTCTGGCAGAACTTTAAAAGCTCTTCCCCTGCTTTTGTACTGACAGGATAACACCACTGTTTCAATTTCACTGTACTTCTTACTAATTACTCTAGCTGGATCACAGTTGCTAAATCTTGTTTGAACGATAGCCATGGTTTACTCTGGGTTCTCATAAAATTAAGAAACTGAGTTTATCATGAATGTAGGTGACACTCCTCCACACTAGTGTTCATTCACTGAGCCCCCAAAGTGCCAGGCTTAAAAGCTGGTGCGTTATTTCCATCCTCTGTCAGCATACATCAGTTACCTGTGATAATGCCAGAATCACTACTGTGTTTGAAAGCTAGAATCTCCTTACCTTATCTGCAGAAATTGTGATTTACTACTCAGAAGTTTTGAATTCTGGATTGTAACCAAATGATTGCCATAGAGTTTACATGAGTAAATTCTTCTTTTTTCTTTTTTTTTTCCTTTTCTCTTGAACTCTACCTCCTCTCTGCCTGAGCAAATACCTCCTTGCTAAAGGAAAAGAGAGATAATGGCTTCTGTGTGCTATAATTGATGAACTTTCAGCAATTCGGAGCAAATCCAAGATTGCTGCCAACAGCCAGATGGAAAACAGTGTTAATGACACGTTCAAAGAAAAGTATGTTATTTTGATAGGGGATGGTCTAGAGACTTTAATCTCTATTGTTCTGGGGACTAATGGCATGGATAATTCCTTAAGTGAGGCAATTTTTAAACAAAAATTATCTTTTTCATAAGCAGGAAAGAACAAACTAAAGAGTACCAAATGCATTTTCAATGCTCTGGCTGATATATACGCTTTACACTAACCCTTTGTTATGTGGAGTCAGATGTGCTCAAATCTCATTTCTGCAGTCTGCCAGATGGTTAAAAGTCTGGACGTTTCTACTGCTGATGGGTAGAAATCATAAAATGTATGGTCCTGGAAACTAGAGCCAGGGTGGGCAAGATGAGGGTGCGGAGAAGTTACGAGAAGAAGTTGGGAAGGACAAACAAGACAGACTGGGACAGGGACAAAAAGGGGGCAAAAAGTCTTTGGGGAAACTGGAAAAAAAGATTCCTCCCCTTCCTCTTGCTCCCCTCTTGGGCCTGGAGTGGGACAGAGGGCTCCCAAATCAAGCTTGTTTTTGCTGCCTGTAAATCTCTCAAGCCTACTGCCAAAGTAGGTGTCTCCTCCTTCTTAGGTCCTGGCCTTCCCAGCAGATGGGGCCAGCAGCTCCACTGCCCCAGTGTCTGTGCTGTGTTTCATGCCTCCAAGGCTTCCTTTTGCATGTGGTGGCAGTGAGAGCACTGAAGGGAAGGGGTGCAAGAAAGTCTGCCTTGGGGGGCTCCACCAGCCTGGTGCTGGGCAGCCTTGGGACTCTGAGGGCCTGCAATGACAGTCTCCTCCTTCCTTGACAAGTGGTTCAGAAACCACCTGCCCAGGACTATGCTCACACAAATACACAGTGCAAATCCTAAAGATGTGCAGAGATTACTGTTTAATGTACATTGGATTTGCATTTTACCTTGATCTGGTCACAAGTATCCCAAGGAATGGCTCATCTTTAACCTTTTTTGAGAGATTATCCCCCATGACTCATTATTGTGAAGCATTTCCTCATATGCAGCCACCCTGCTCCCCTCTTTGACCACCCTTTGTTTATCTGTTCTCTACAGATCCAAACTCCTTTAATTTCACACTGCTTTTGCTCCTCCTCACCTTCTTAAAGAGGGAGATTTATAGGGAGGGCTCAGGGGAGGTTGCCAAGCATCCCACAGCCTGTCCGCATTAGTTCTGGTCACAGTCCGTTTCAGGTGATGGGGGCCAGGCAGCCTTCCTCCCTGTCACCGCTGCAGCTGCATCCAGCCCTGCTGTCAGCTGTACTTGCCGCTTGGTCACGAATCACCAGGTTGTTATCCTTCTGGTAACGCCTCCTAGAGCTGGAAGCGTACTCCAGGGGCTGTTGCTCCTGCAGCCTACAGACAGGGAGAGATGCTTTCCTTGGACTTGATGTGTTTCCTCTGCACATGATGCTCAAAAATTAAATTAATCTCTTCTGTCTCTCACTCTCCCTCCTCTCTCGCTCTTTTTCTCCCCCCTTCATTTGGATCTCATATTGCATACTCGTACTGACAACCATCCTTCTTAAATCTGGAATCTTGCTTCATTATTTCCTACCCATGTTCTAATCTCCTCAAGACTCCTTTGGACTATTTCAGCAGTCCTGTCGGTGTCCGGGGGACTTTAGGGTGTAATATCTTTTGCTGATGTGCTGTTTAATCCCCTTCTTTAGATTATTAATACAGACATTACCTCATAAACAGTTATGGGCATTTGATTAGATACCTTCCACCAACTTACTATTTTATCGTTTGCCATAAGTCTTTGCCCGTTATTCTGTAGGACGTTTTGAGAGTCTCAGTGTTCTTTCCCAAGCCAATTCAAATTCTTGCTGTGAAAAATATTTCTTCTTTGGCTCAAGCCAGTAGCCAGTATTTGGGTGTTTCCAGGCATGTTTCATTAGAAAGAGAAACAGATTCTACACTAGGTGTATTCTTGGTGCAATTTTGATTTTTTATTGGAAATGTGCATCCTCTCCTTTTGCCCTAGAAGAACAGAAAGCATGACAGGACTATGGCTGTCTCTCTAAATTCTTATGTCTGTCTTGCCAGTGAGCGCTGCACCCAGCAGGCTCTACCGTGTGCTCCCTTCACTACCAGGTCCTGCTCAGAAATACAGCTTTTTGCTTCCTAATAACCTGCAAAACTGAAATGTTACCCTCCAGATCTACAACACAGTTAAACTCAACTTATCTGTGTGAGTTTTACTGTATTACATCCCCTACGTCCCTAAGCCAGTACTTCTGTTGCTTCCAGCATTGTTTTTGTGACACGAAAGAGATCAATTTCTTGTGCTGCTGCTGAGGCCTGAAAAGAGTGTTTGGCTTGTGCATTATATATTTCATATTGTCTGTGATTACCTTGGATCAAAGATAAACTTGCTGGCAGTCATTATCACCTCCTTGCAGAGCAGCAAAAGTTTGGTAGGACATTGTAAGCTGCTATTTCAAATGCAGCAAAGCAGCACTCAAATCTGCGGTGTGCTGCGAGCCTTCCAGGATGAGCTGACATCATTATTTGTCCACACTGCCTTGGTCATATGTAGAGATTTTCCATGAACCCAGAAACCCGGCAGATGTCAGGGCTGAGAATAACGTGGGAAGAATCCTGCAAAGGTGGCAAGTCCTGCGTCCAGCACAGCCAGCCCGCGGGCTGAGCACTGCCCGCACTTCTCGGGTAGGTGTCGGAAGGAGCATATTGGGGTACGTTGGCTTAAATCAGTGGTAATCTCACTGCAGCAGAAATCTGAACACGCACCAAACATTGCTGCCACTGCCCCTGAGGGAACAGCTGGGAATAGGAGAGGGAGCTTTGCTCCCAAACATGTAACCCTTTTTACCTCTGTGTTTTGTGTTTTCTGCTCTGTCACGAGGCCTGGCATTACAAATGGTAACACTCACTTCATGCCCTCCGGGGAGGAAAAATAGAATAAGATGGGATAACTTTAAAATGGCAAATGATCAGGAAAAGCCTGAGGACGTGCTGGCTGAGATGCTTACCTAACTTTAGCTGCTTTTAATTGGTATTTAGTTTAAGCAGTTTCTGGGTCCGCTGTTTAGAGAATGGGGAGAGACCTATATGAGAAAGGGGTTAATTGTCCTTGCGAAGCGCCTCTGCCTTTGCACTGTTTACAGGGAGAATCCAGAGTAGTTACATTAAGCACAGGGGGACTTGCAGGTGGCTCTTCATTGTATGGACTGACTCCCATCTTACATGGCATATCCTCAATGTGTAACACAGAACTAGGGGTACATCCAAGCCATTTCCAAACAAGCTAGCTCCAAGTCCAACAGCGATATAATCACCTCAAGATGACATTTTACACAAGCGTAGTAATCCTTTGGGAAGCAGGGAGTGGATGGCAGGCTGTGCAGGAGCAGCCGTGTCTCAAACCTGAGTCTGGATGTCGGGCCAGGATGGAGATTTGCACAGCAGAACCACAGGTGATGTTTGAAGACACTTGGGGCACAGTCCTTGCTTCCTCATCAGCAGGAGACAGGCTAAGCTGCCTTTTTCCCAGCCTCGAAGCTTCCTTGCGATGGAACCTGCGTAGGTGAGCAGGCAGAGACATGTAGGTCCCTCCTGTAGGACCTCTCCACAGAGAAGATCTGGGAACAACGGCTGCAGAGCACAGCATGCTACGTGGCATGGACCCATCTGGCACACATGTCCAGGTCTGGGACAGCAGAGCTTCCCTGCCTGACGTTTAGACTAAGAGGCCCTCAAAATGAACTCAGAATGAACCAAAAAAATGTTTAAAACTTGAAGTGGAGGCCAACTGAGAATTCAGATTCATTCAGTTAGAGAAACCAAGGCAAGCCACCTACTCCTTAGTTACGGCTTCAGAAAATCTTTCCAGTTCTCTCTGAGTTGTCCCAGAACTGCAGCCAGTCGGCTAACGGCGCATGAGCCATCGCAGAGACGTTATTAACTCAGACAGAGGAAAATATACTCTCAGTTATTACATGCTAATAAAGAGCAAACTAAACAAATTTAGGCAACAGAAGCAATTATATCATTAAACATTTAACTGCAAGATTGATTTTTAAATGGCTAATAATTCAAACCAAAGCATGCACACAAAGAGGAAGGGGGAGGAAGGTAATTTTAACAATTGAATCTAATCAGTGCCTCAGTTCAAATGCGTGGCTGTAAATGTCAAAATACGTAAGATCTGATGCAAGAACAGAAGTGGAACCAGAATGGATGAGCATTCCTCACTTGACCAGATTCCTCTAATTGGGAGGAAGTTAAACACATGGAGTGGGGGAACTTTGTGAGCTGGGTTATCTCCAGAGCTCTCTTTGGATACCAGTCTATGTTCCTGAGCAGCTTTTCAAAATCAGCAGGAAGCAGTGAACTGAGGCACAAATTGCAGGCTCGACCTCGTGCTTGCATGAGCTCTTCCACATTCTGCTGCTGTCACCCACGAAGGAGGATACGCTGGACCCCTACCGAATTGAACAGGGGCTGCTGTGAGGGATGGCTCCCCACAAAAGGAATGGAGATATTTCCCTCTGAAAAAACCTGTTTTCTGTTGCTGTTCAAATTGCCTGGGAAAGCAGGGAGAGACTGTCCTGGGCTGCAGTGGAAGGTGGGTTTGATGAAGATCAGTGCTGTTGGGGTGCAGCAGGGCGGGACGTTCTCTTGGCTGCAGGGTTGTGTTTGTTTTCATAGTTTATGGCAGGCCTGCTCCCTTTGAAAAAGTATAAATCTTAATCAAATAAAACTGATGTGCTGCCATATTTACCCATCTCACTGGTTGTCCTACATCATGTTTTAGCATATAAGTTACATGACAGAGTTATCCAGGGGTTGCCAGCTGACACAGAAACAAACCCTCATGTTAAATTGCCTGCAGATGTCCTCTTCCAACTCCTGTAAGGAACTTAAGGAACTTCTACCAGTTCTCTCTCTCTCTTTTTTTTTTTTTTTTTTTTTTTTTTTTGTGTGTGCGTGTGTGTGTGTGTGTTAAATAAAAGCAGCAGAAGAGGGGGAAAACAATCTCAGTTGAATCTCTGTGCTAGTGCCTCTGTTTGCAGGACAGGAAACCTTAAAAAGACAATGCAATTTATAGGCAAGCGCAACAAAAACCCCTGTGAGGATTTCCATAAACTTTAGTGGACCAAATGAGTCGTGGTTATTTTTAAGACTGGAGCTGACTGAATAATGCCAAGTCTCATGCTGCCAAGCTGGGCTTTTCAGGAGATTCAGACCTGAGGAGGTGAGAAGATCTTTATGTTCTGTTGGCTGCGATTTATTTGATACTAGAATTTATGGCTTAGAGTTTTGACTAGGCATCCCTTTTGTTTTGATATTGATCTAAAGAAATCAGAATTTTATCGGAGGGACTTAACTTCTTGTTCTGTTTGGCAGAAACCTCCAATAAGATTGTGACGTTCTTGAAAACATTCACTGTTTTCATTTACATAATTAGGAATTTTTGTTTTGTTTTTGTTTTCATTGTATGAATTTACTGAAGTTTGTGAACTTTTTGCCTGGCTGTCTCCCTTGCTTGGGGAAATCACAGAATGTTGTTTCTTTTTCCTGGCTGGAGGAGTATGGGCTATTTATGTGTAGTTTTAAAATACACTTTCTGTGAGTGCTTACATGTTCCTCTTTGCGAAGTGGTATTTCTGGATGGTCAGTCTAGCCAAAAGCAATTGCAAAAGGTTAGTGGAGAGCAGAGCTCCCATTTAGACACCTACATGAAATACCATCCCTTCAAAAACTGTTAGCGCCAAACAACTCCCACTTGGAACAATGGAAGCTGGTGAGTGCCGACAGCTTCCAAAAATCTGGCCTCACATGGCTTCAGAAGAGATTGATTATCAAGCCCAGCAAACTGGGTTTTTTTCTATACTGGCTTAGGTCTGCATGGAGAACATTATCTGCACTTGAAGTGTGCTCAGCAGTTGCAGGTGATGCACTAGGAGGAGGGCTCCTCCTGGGAAGGTGGAGTTCCAGGTGGGTTGGTCGGTAGGCAGGCAGGTAGGCAGGTAGCTAGCTGGGCAGGTAGTTTTTTGCCATTTTGGCTTCAGGAGAGCTTTGCCAGGAGTGTTGCACTTTTCTAGGCAGGTAGAAGGAAAGCCCTGGGGAGCTACCTCTGTAACTCCCCCATGCGGATCTTTTTTCAGTAAGAAAACAAAAGTAGTTTTCCCAGTTGTCTTAAACTGCTTCGGAAGTGACATAAACAAAACCAGAAAAGGCCTCTCTGACACTACTGACATAGGGATGTCCAGATGGGAAATTATATTACTCTAACTCTTGCATTCTAACTTCACGTCCTGTGTAACTTCCATGTGTGGGTAAAGGAGATAAATTTGCTCTTTGGAGCTACACATGCGCTTCTTTCTTTTGATTAAGCCTGAAACACTCTTCTCTTCCCTCCTGTGATGATGGAGTGAGGTCTGCAGGAAAAGTAGGATTAGAAATTAATGTTTTGGGAGCTTTATTTCTGCACTAAGTTATCTTTGTGGCTTTTGAAAATGTTTTTTTAATTCTATCTATCCAAAACACAAGCCATTTTTTTTAGTAAAGCAGACCTTTCAAATACAAGAACAATAGGACTGTGCTAACATGAGGACAGATTAATCATGAAAATCAAATAATGACTTTCAGTTATTGTTGCTTTTTAAACATGGTAAACAGGTTGGGGACCAATATGCTTGCAAATGACCTGAGTCTTCCTTTTCCAGCGGTAATCCGTATTCTTTTGAAAAGCTAATAAAAGTGGTGTATGAAAGAAATTCCTGGGGCACCACAGAACTCACCCTCCTAGGGAGAGGGCCAGATGTGCCGGTTAATAACCTAGCAAGCATTCAAAGCCAGGGCAGTAACTGCTTGGTATCACCTAAGCCAGACGTTCTGTGCCGATGCAAGGCAATATCGCATACTGGTCACATTCGCAGCAGAGAGCTGGAAGACATGTGCAGTCTTATTAAAGGAAGAAAAAAAAAAAAGGAAAAGAAAAGGAGGGGACAGGGAGAAGGAGAGGGAGACAATGTGTCTGTCCTGAGAAGCAGCAAAGTAGCAGACACACTCCTCCACATGTGCATTAGTCTGTCAGCCTGGATTCTGTTATCCAGATGTTGGGGTGGATCCTATGGCAGGGACCACGAAGGAAAAGGCTTTTAAAAGAAATCATATTTCAGTGGTCAAGCTAACATTAGCAGATTTTTCAAATGCAATGACTAGTGTAATTTTTCAGAACACTTTAGTAAAATAACAAATTCTAGATTTAATGCTTTTTACAGGCTTATTTGGCAATGCCTCTTCCAAACACAAGCGTCAACTGCTTTTAGAACCAAAATGCCTTAGAGTAAACAGCATGTTAAAATTGTTCTCAGTGCAGTCCTACTGGACTCAAAATTGTTTGTGGAGGGGGTCCCGAAGTCCGATGGGCCTTTCTCAAGGCCCCACCCCTCAGCATCAAACCCTTTGAGAGCTTTGGCCATCACATCAAAACGGCGCTTATGCATAATAAAAACATATATATTTGCAGTGGCAATCAGAAGACATCAGCATCAAATAAGATTTTTAAAAAGTCCCAAATTTACTTTCCCAGATGCAGCAGAAAAGTAAATTACTTCTGGCATTTATGGTATATTTGTAACTTGAAACTGATGGCTTCATGTTACTGGGCATAACGTGTGCAGCATATAAACAAACACTGCAGAAAAAGACAAGTCCCAGCTTTGTCTCTCTGACACTTTGCCTCTGTGACCGGGATCCCACAACCAACGCCACATGTGTATTTCTGTTGAGCTCGTGTTTACATTGAGCTCGGCTCAGCCCTGTGCTGATCTTGCCCATGCATAGCAGGATCAGGGCGTCCGATGGGAAACTGGGGTGCAGTGATAGGAGACAATGTGCGTGCCTGACCAGCTGTGGTCATCACAAGGGGAAAGGGAGAGTATCTGTGAATAAACATTTTTTTGAATGTGTTAAGCAATGTGGTTGTTGTTCTTGCCCGTAAATTTTTCATGAGGCCTTAGGAATGCAACATTTACGTAAAAAGATGGTGATATGCAAATGTTACTAAACCTCATATTCATGACTGATAAGGAGCTACTGCTTTCAGCTATTGCAGAAAGCAGAGCGTGGATACGTGAAAACTTGAAGAGTGGATTTGTGATTATGTTGCAAATAGAAGCAAGGCAAATTTATATCAATATTAGTACAGTGCACTTTGGAAGCAGCCTGGATGTTTTCATACATAATTATGGCTTCAGTAAAATCGTAAATTTATAGAGACAGCTGGTGTATCTTTTCCCACGTTGGAACAGCATCAGCTGAGTAGGTCTTGTGAGAAATCTCAGTTTGTAGTTTCACTAAAAGCCAGACTTGCAGATGTAGATTTCTTTGTGGCATTTCAGCATTGGATATGATCTTGACTCTGCTATGAATCTCAGAAGTTAGCGGGCCTTTGGAGTTTGCTCTTGCTTCTATTGCACGAAGTCCACAGGGAGGTGCAGGACCACCTAAGCAGGGTGAAGAAATAATATTTTCCTTTCTGATACAGCCAGGGTGTAGCTATTAGTGCTCAGCAGAGATAACCAAGCCAGTCAAGGATGAGCCAGCTTTGGTGCTGCCCACAGCAGAGGCACTGTGGCGTGATGCTGATGGCTCGCTAGCTCACCCGGCTTGGCAGCCACACTCCTTGGGTTCAGCATCCCCTCTTGCCCCAGGAGAGGGGAGGAAGCAGTCCGTGGCCGCCTGCCCCTGCCCTGTGGGGCCTCGAGGAGCCAATGTTATCTCAGACACCCATTAACCTTGCAGTCTGCCCTCGGCGCTGAGCTCACGCCTCAGACGGGGCTGGGCTGAGCACTGCTGGGCTCCGTGGGCGAGAGCTTTCCAGGAGAAGCAGCCCGTCATCGCACACTGCAGTTTGTCAGAGTGAGAGCCTTGGAGCCGGCAGGGTGTGATTCATCCATCCCGGCAAGGTCTCTGAGGCAATCTGACATTATTCGGACTGATATCATTAATTAATGAGGGCTGAATGTTATTCTTAGACACTGGATTGAGTATTGGGTAGAGAAGCCTATGAAAGGGCTCTTTGATTTTGGAAAATTCCTATGGCACTGTCAAATTTGCTAACAAAATTAAATCATCTGCCAACTTTCCAACTTAAGGAGCACATCCCTTCTGGAGGTTTGACTGAGTCTCCTCAGTGCCTTCTCGGGATCAAGGGATTATTTGATTTATATTAATGCCAAACAAAAATGATAGATAGCCTCCAAACCCCAGTCATATTAAATCTATCAGGCGGGCTTTGCAGAAAGCGTTTTTGTTTGTTTGCTTCAGCACAGATTTGATCCTCCCCCACCTTTGTTTGGCTGTGTTTGGTTTAATGTGGCCAAGGTGGAAGCCAGCCAAAAAGCAGAGGTTTTGTGCAGCCGCGGGGTTTGTCACCGGGCTCTGCCTGGGTTCTGCCCTTCTGCCAGGATGAGCCACAGCCCCCCGCAGTGGGAGCGAGGACCTGTTGATGCAGCCATGGCCAACTCAAACAAACCCCAGATTTAATGAGGTTTGGGTCTGATATTGAAAAACGTTAGGGTGTGCTCCAAAGCAAATGAAGAGAGCAGCTCTCCCTGCTCCCGGTGCTCGCATCCCAGGGGCTAGTGCTGCTCTTCCCTCATCCCAACCCTTTTCCTTCCCAGAGCTACCCCTTGCCCTGGTGCAGGCTGGCTGCCTGTGGCACGGACCTTGCAGGTGTCCAGAATTAGCAAAGCCTTTGCGGGCCTCTGGCGGCAGATATATAAATATAATGCTGTCATTCCTTTAAAAACCCAGCCCCGTCAGGGCTAGGAGCGCGGGAAGCGCGGCCCACATGTGGGCCAGCCGGCAATAACACATGGATCCCATTGCAGCCCTAATGACGCTGGGGTGGGGGGAGAGGGCAAGGGGGCTGCCGGCAGGTCAGCCCCTCCCACCCCAGTTCATCTGTCTCCTGGGTGCTCTTGGTCTTCGTGTAAACAGACAGGTTCCCAAGTGCGGCCGGTTTGTTGTTTTGCTCTCGCTGCCACGTTTTTTTGGGCAAGAGGGTGGTGTGCGTGGCCAGCTGGTCTGCTGGAGCAGCGGGAGCCCATTGAGTAATGGCTGCACCCAGCCCAATGCTTTGTGGTGGAATTAATGTGCACGTTATCTGAGATACGCACTTTTGGGATGATACCTCCGTAGTGACGGTAATCCTGTCACAAAGTGTTCATCTGCAGTGTGGGTCGGGTTTGTCTTTCAGCTGTAGCAGGTAGTCCTCAGGGCAGCCGCTGCAATGTGACTGCAGACACGCAGAGCTGGGAGCAGACCGGCAGCCACCTTAGCTGAATAAAGCACGTGAATGCTTACCATTTGGGAAAAAAAAATTCTGTTATAGATTGTGCCAGTTATAAAGCGGTTTGACATGGTACCATACGTTCAGCAGCAGAAAGACCTGAGTCCCCCGTTTAGTTTGGTGTGGCTTGTGTCCATGAACCAGGCTGTAATCTGTAATTCTGGCTGCTGGAGTGGGGATTTTTTTAGGGATGTGTGTGTGACTTGCTTTAGATATCTGCTTTAGAGGCGCCCTTAAAGCATTTTGCTTCCATTGCCAGGATCAACAGACGAGGTGCTGGAACAAACTGATAAATTAAATAGCAACAAGTTACCCAGACTTGATGGTATTAATCCAGGAGTTGTGAAAGGCCTGAAGAATGAAGTGCCTGAGCTGCTCGCAGCAGAATTGTAGGGACTCAAGGGAAGCAGAGAACTTCGGAGTGACAGTCTTTGTACTTGCTTTTAAAAACAAACATGAGAGCGATGCTGGGAAGCACCTCCAAGCCTTACTGCAGGGCAAAAATAACACCTAACTAGTTGCAATAATAAACAATGGCAAAGTTATAAATACAACTCCTACATCAATGATATGAAAGAGATGAAGTGGGATGTATTTTCCAAAGGAAAATTGGAAGTCTTTGTTGTACCACAACTTTTAGAACGCACAAAAAAGCAGATTTAGAAGAACAGGTTAATTTTTTTAAAAAAAGCTCAAGGAGCTTTCTTGTCAAGGGAAAAAGGTGATAGTCAGTCACCCATTAAAAATTGATAGGAAAGCGAAAATAAGAAAATAATAGTAAACATTTAGTTTTCAGCCTGACACCCAAGATTAGCACCAAGGTATCTCAAATTGCATCCTAAATCTGATGTTGTTTAATACATTTAGTAATGAGCTGGAAAACAGGAAGTGTGGCCCCGATCAGATTGGAGATCATATACATGTTCATGTATTTTTTTACGTTATTCAAGACAAGCTGAAGGAAATACGGAATGTTTCACCAAGCCAAGTAGAAAGCACTGTGCTATGAGAAATCAATATGAAAATGCATCTGAAAAGTAATGTAGGTAGGAAAATATGTGCCATTGAATAACTCTCACGGCAATTAAATATACTGAATACCGCTGTTGAGACACACTGCATTAATCGTCTTCCATGCTGAAAACTAGTCTCCTAGTCTTTGCTTATCAGTTTCTAATTTATGGTGAAATATGAACCCATATCGTATGAAACTGTTCCTTTTTGATAACTTTCTTAAAGTTATTCTGCAGAAAGTCCTGTGCTGCTGGTACACTTGTATTTTGTCCGAACCAACCAGTGATCCACGTGATGCAGTGGCTGACAAATGGCAGTGATGGTAATTAATACCATAATCAGCTGTTCTAGCTGCTATGATGGGCCTCTGTGCATGTGACTGAGCGTGGTGACTGGGGTGGATGCAGGATTAATGTGTGTCCCGGTACTGCTTCTCTGCAGAATCATGCTTAGCGCTGCTGTCGTTTTTGGTACAGAATTTGGTATCAGCATATTTTTTGAGATAACTGTGTGAAGTATTTTTAGCTGGCTTACATTTGCTGTCTCTTGCAATATAAAAATGCTCATGTTTCATCTTGTATTAAGAGAAGTGAGAGAAGTTTGGTGGTTTCAGGAACAGAGAAATAGAATATAAAAAGGAAATACAGAAGAGTTGGTGCTCAGTGTTGTATTAGAAATCCATTCTGTAACTCCCACTTTTTCTGAGACTGTAACACAAAAGGCCCCTGGCCACATTGTCAGGTGGTATCCTTGGAAAAATGCTTTTAGTGAGCCTCAAGGTTATTCGTGGCACCTGCAAGATGCTGTATTATTTGGTCAAGTTTCTACTGGGGCATCACATCTACATTTGCATGAGGACTGGGCACTGGGAAGGGACCACAGGCCGTGACCACCGGTGACCCCTTTTGCCCAAGAGAATGGTGCACAGCAGGAGGAAGCCAAGAGAACATCTTCCCATCACATCACTGCCTTCAGGAATGGCCCTGAACATCCACTTGCAAGATGAGAGAATAGTTTGGTCTCTGTCCCTCTAGAAAGTCTTCTGCTTTCCAGAGGAGACTGCCAAGGTTAATAGCCGTGCGTGGGTGTAACCTGAGGTGTGGCCCACGTCTTGTTTTTTGGGACCTGACTAAAACCACCACTAAATAACCACCTGTCTGCTGGTGACAACTTCTGGTTGTTCCCATGCTGAGCTGGATTTAAAATGGTAACGTGAATGACCCAATTTCTATTTACAGTTTCCTCATCACTCCCATGCTCCCAGATATATCGTTACTTTGGGAACCACATAAAGCAGTTGCCACATACATCTTTCAGAGTTTCCATTAGTATCAGTTCGTGCAGAGGGTGCCAAGTCCAGTTCTCACTTATGTCAGTGAGATCCCAGTGCTCTTTGAGTTCCCTCAGATCCGGGAGCTGGTGTGGCTGGCACTGGCTGCCCAGGGCCGCCCGTTTTGTGGGATGTGTTTCCTGCCTTACCATCTCCCATTGTTTCTGTCCTCCTGATATCCTGTAGGTAAGGCCTATGAAACCCTCCCCTGACTTACATGGCGTTTCTTCATTACTTTATGTCACTACGTTCAAGATTCATCTCACCTAACTTTACTTGCCTGAAAGCTAAACCTGTCTTCAAAGCTAATGGACATAGAGGCATATCCAGAGGGTATTTAATCCCGTTTTAAAATAGATTTCAAAGGAGCCTAGGCAACTATTTTAGTCTAGATGCCGAACTTTTCGGCAGCTAAAGTAAGGTAAAGATAATCTCACTAGAGGATTTGCATACATTGCTGCGTCTTGATTCTGTAGCGGAAAGGTGCATTCACAGGCTTGAAGAGTCTCCTTAAACTTTTAAAATAAAAATCACATGCCAACTTTATAACAGTGGATCAGATGGAAAAAAAGTTCTACCAAATGTATTTGAAGCTGCTACCTTGGGTAGTTTTAGTACCCAGGTAAAGGTATCAGAGGTACAGGGATTAGCAATTTGGATTTACAAATTACTAAATTAATTTTTTTTCTGGTTTCTGTGGGGGGTAGGAGGGCAAAAGTGGTTCATGGCCTCATGGGACTGTGACTTTTTAAAGTTTCCAAACTCAGTTTTGTATGTTAATTTTCCTTTCACCAACACTTGTAGGATTACACGTAATTTTAGAAGTATATTTAATCCCATCTCCTTAGGAGTTTGGTGAAATATTTTGGTTTAATGCTTTGTGTCTGCTTGGCTCTGCCTAAACATTAAATACACACTAATCTTTACTTTTTCTTTGCCCCAGAATGAGGTTCTTATAAAATGGGTTCAAACATACAACCCTGTTACCCAAGGTGATGGTATCATTCCTAGCTAGGATCCCTTTGCCTCTTGCAGATCTTAGCTTTGGCTGACAAGGAGGCACAGCATTCCTGCCTATTTGCACCATATGGTGAATAACTGCAGCTTTTATCGTGACGGAATCCCTGAGTGCTTTTCAAACTATTTTTATAGGAGTCACTTCACTCATCACTGAATGGAGCCAGTGCTGGAGTAAAACATGGCAACCACTCAGTGGTAACCGGAGCCTGCAGCACTTCTGAAAAACTGGGACTGTTTTGCAAAACGTCAATATTTTTGATGATGTTGGTCACGGAAGGCCAGGTCCTCAGTATGAATAAATTAATGTTTTAGCTTCGGTGGTGTCTGCAGAGTTGCCGTGATTTCTACCCATGGTAAAACTGGCCCTGTCTGAGTACTTTTCACTCTCTGAAGCCTTGATGACGCAAAAGGCACCTCTGTATGATTTCCCACTTGGTAAATCTTGAAGCAGCTGTCAGAGGAAGCACCCAGTGTTGTACACAGGGGACGCCAGCATTGTCCCTCCCTGGTCCTCGCCCCTGCAGCTCACTGACCTCCCCAGGCCTTTCCCAGCACCACGGGGCCCAGCCGGTGCAGGTCCTGCACCCTTCTCACTTCAGGATGACCAGCCTTATTAGCCCCGGCTTGTCCTTATAGCCAACACCAGGTGGCGGTAACGACCTAGGTGGCCTCTGGTGGTTGGTCTTCAGATGGATTGGGCAGCTCTACCAGTTGCCTGCTCGGTTCTGGGCATGGCATGAGGTCTCCCTCTGCTTCAGCTTCCTGCTGTGCAGCGGGGAGACAGCATCTCATCAGCAACAAGAGGGGCGGCAGTATTTTCCCACTTCATGCATCTGTTATGAGGGTAAATTAATCTGGTAACACAGGCAAAGGGCTGCAAGGAGGATGCGTAAGTTAAAAACAGACAAACACCAGGTAAAATTCCTGAGGTAAACAATACGAGGCCATCTCAGACACCTAAAGCTAGAAATCATGGCTTTCTGCCGTCACTTAAGACAAATAAAATTGGAATTAGCCCTGTGAAAGTTTTTGAAAGGAAAATCTCTTCTCATGCAGTCAAAAGCCCCTCTTAAAATCTGTGGGGTGTTTGCTTGAGTTAGGGCCATAGGATCTGGCCTGGCACGTATCGCCCTTGCAAACACAGCGCTCTTAGTCAGAGGAAAATCTTGCACCGAAGAAATGAAACAGCAGCTCCAAAATAATGCTTTCTGTCTTTAAGATGTGCAAATTCTCATGATCTTGTAAGTATATGCCTTAACCAGAGGCTCTCCAAGACAGGTTAATATGAACCCTGGGATCTGGTAATGCAGGACTTCCCACAACATCACCACAGGCCTTTCTGAGAGTGTGTCCTAAAAAATATGATAAAAATGAGGACCATGACGTTATGGGTGGAGTTGTGTAGAAGCCAGCATGTGGCTGACAGCATTTTTTCCAGGAAACTGGGCAGTGGGCTTGTGATTTCAGATGCTTTACTAGATACTGCTGGTGATCTTGATGAGCAAACCAGGCTGCCCTTCTGCTGGGTAAGGTTCAGATAACTCCTAGCCCCTGTTACATACTTTCATGTGGTTTAGATATAGAATATTTATATTGTTTTGAATGAGATAGACTTTAATGAGAAGGCAGTTTTGGAAGTGCTGGCTGTAATAGCAGCACTGTTAATATTCCTGGTTTTGGCATGGCAGGCGCAGGAAAAGTCTTTCTAGAGCCAGACATCTGACAGGCTTGACAGGGGGTAGCATCTCTTCTGTCTGTCTTGCTCTGCATGTGGCTATAACTTAAGACCATTGTTTTCTCTGTGACAGGCAAATAATTTTGGCTAAAAATTGACTTGGATGGGGGAGGCAAAGATCAGTTTCACACATGTAGATGTAACCTATTCACATCATCTTCCTCCCTCCTCCAGAGAAAAGTTGTGAGGGAGTTTCCTGAAATATTTCAGTCACATGAGCATGAGAAACTTTTTTTTTTTTTTTTGTAAGGAGATGTGCTTAAAAGAAAGGAAGGAGTCTGTAATTACATAACTTTCATTTATGCCACCATCCATTTTTAATGATATTCATTTTCAGATATGAAATCAGCATTCCATTTTCAAATACTCTTGGCTGCATTACTCTGAAGCATTAAAATATTTCTGTATCCAACCTGTATATTTACATTTGAAAAAAAACTGCCAACTCTTCAAGAAATATATTTAGATTAGTCTTTTTTTTAAAGAAGCAAAAAATGATAAATCATTTAGAAGGGAATGAGTATGGGAATATTGTCATTTTTTAGCTATGTATCAGTGAACACATTGTCAGGAAAGCAATACGAAATCTTATATTTCCCTGCTTTGAGGAGTTCTGCTCTCTGAACAGAATAAAATCAAAGTAATGTAGAAGAATTACCTTGGAAACCTATCAACGAAATAAAAAAGATGTAAAATAACTTCACAATTCTTAATTTAAATATAGTGACATTTCACAAGAAAAGACAGTAACATACAATTTACTGTAATATTTCCAGTAAGCTTTCTTGCACACTGGTTTATCTTTATACTTTCGGGATGCAACAGTAAAACGACCAAAACCAGAGGTCCCTGGAGAGGCTGCCAAGCCCACGCCTGCCCTAGGTAAGGAGCAGGGGAGCTGGTTGCGTTGTGACCCATGTAAGCATGACCTCCACGCATCCGCAGGGGAGCTCAGCACTGGTGCGGCACGGGGCCCGTTGTGTGGCCACAGCCCAGGTGAACCGTCCCAAGGCTGCTTCTGCGTTTAACTCCAAAGGCCACCCTCTTGAGGGCAAAGAGCTGATGTGAAGGCGTGGAGCTGGGCACGTAACAGTCCCATTGCAGGACAGCAGGGAAGCAGTGGTGCTGGGAGGCGGCTGACCTGCTCCAGGTAAAGGACCCTGTGCCCAGGCTTGTCTAAAGCAAAAATGTTTCTTCTGGGAGAAGTTGCCTAACTTTAAACAGCTCCTCCTCTCTCATATCATTCAAGGGTGGGGAAAATATTCTCCCAGGAGGCCTGGATTGCTCGCCGTTCTTTAACAAGAGGGTGTTTGAACATGATTCTTACTCTCCCCAGGACATTGTTCAAACCACAGGGTCACAGGAAAGCTTAGGATATGGTGGAGAGCAAGGCAGGGTGATGGAGAAAACACTTTCGCTCCTGGTGAGATTGATCCCCCTCTTGTGCAGGGTTTATGGAGACAGAAGGTTGGATTTAACCATTCTCAGTGCAGCTTGTGGCAGTGATGAGCATCAATTGGTACTGAGTCTCAAAGATGAAATTTTGCATCCAGTTCTACATGGACAGATACAGCCATTGTGGATGTGACTCCAGGATCAGGACTTTGCAGTAAAGTTTCTGCCAATAAGAAACAAGGAAAAAGTTCATATTTCATGGTGTAAATTTTTCTTCAGAGTAGCTTGAGACATGTTTTTCTACCTGAAAATAGATCTTAAACCAATATATAGGCACATAAATATAAATAACTTCATTTTCTGAGTGAAGGTTGGTTACTTGGGTTGGTGGCCCTTGTAATTTTTTTTTTTAAAATCTGGGCAGCCTGAGCTTAACATCTTAGAAGATGACTCCAGAGGGACTCCACTGTCTTCAGAGGGAGTCGGTCTGACTAGCCTAGAGCTTTCAGATAGCTAGCATAAGCAGAAATGTATCCCCTCCTTAAACTCAGATTTAGCCTGATAGGCCAAAAATTTCAAAACTGCCAGAAGCAGCTTAATTTCAACACTGAGGCTGTTTTTAAATCTTCCCCCCTCACACACACATGCATTTCAGTTGTTATTTATCACTTCAAATTGTTCCCTATCAAATGTGAAAAGTGTTATGCGTAGCTAGGATGAAGTGCAGGCTCTAAGGAAGACAGTGACAAAACTCCCCTGGCTTCAGTGGAGACAGGATTTAACCCTCACCTTTTTTTTTTTTTTTTGCTATATGTATATACTTTTACTGGTTATGTACGCTATCGCTTTTTGCCATTTTATTTTGGCAGAGTTTAATGCTAGATAATAGCCTGTAGTTTTTTTGAAGCCAAGTTGCTAGCTTTGTAAAAGAAATGAAATAATCACTTTTAAGCATAATTTGTATGTTGAAAAAAATGGCCACATGTATGTGTTAAAAGAAGGAGACAATAAAGCCATCCAGAGGGAAATTGCAAGATAAACTAGTGACTAGGGTTCTTTGTAATAAGGCAAAATGTTTGAATGTTTTTTAACAAGCTATTCAACTTGTAAATACTGTCTTCTTCCCCCCCCGCCTTCTTTGATAGCTGTCCATGAGCATAGAATTATTTTCTACACATTGTATGCCCTTTGAAGTAATTCACACGTTGTATCAATGCATTCAGGCTGTGGCTTGCTCACAAGCTGTGAATTAACTATGTTGATTTTAAAAAAAAACAAAACCCAAAACTTATCCTGGAACTGTGTGACCAGTCCACTCCCTGTATTTCCTGTAGTTCATTTTCTGAATGGATAATCAAAACTATCTAAGCTACAGGGCCAGAAACAAATCTGGCAATGCTCAATTGTTTTTCACTGAAGTCATCCTTCAGTACAGAACTTCCACTAATAAGACACTGTGGAGACACTTGCATCCTTGGTTTCCAAAACACCACAGTCTTGTCATAATTTCATGTCAGTGACTTCAAAGTGTGCCACGTGTAAAAATTTACATATTTTTAGTTTTCCGACTGTAGAATATATGGATTAGCAACAGTTATTTCAGAAGAATATTTCTTTATTGAGTGACAATTACAGTAACTAATGGTGCTACATTTTAAGGGAGTTAGTAGAAAATCCTACTGCATTTTTACTAGCAGTGATTATCGAATCTCAAAAATAAGTGATTAAAAATGAACTTGTGGAGCATGAAAAATGCCGAACAGTGAACATTTTTTAAAGTATGCAAATATTTGCATCATTGCCTGCATTAATCTAAGTATTTTGACACACAGTGGAAAAGCATTAGCATGAGGAATACGTTATACAAAACCGCGATAATCACTGAGATTCTATAACATCTTGATGACCTTCCAAAATCTAGCCGATATAAACTTTGTTAAGCTAGTAGTAGCGATGATGTAATTTGTCTTGTAAACAGCTTGAGAGATTTGGATGAAAAATATCAACCTTGGCTCTTGAGGTTTTTTTAAACAAGCCACCAAAAAAATGTATACACAGAAAAGTCACATATCTCAGCTTTTTTGGTAGGGTTCATCTCACCTCATTTCAGACATCTGCAGTGTCTGCATTTAAGCTATTTGTGCAAAGCTCCCTTCACGGGAGCGCTCCTCTCCAGTGCAAAGGAGCCAGCCATTTTTAAAGGCAAAAATAATCTCAGCTGAAAGCAGTTGCTGAAAATTAACCAGAAAAAGAAAAAAAGAAAAGATTCATACAGAATACAGTCGTCCTCATTCCCCCAAGAGATGCCCTAGGAATGCTGTGTCACTGAAAGAGGAGGCACCTGCAGAGGGTGGGGAGGCCTTTGGGAGGCGGGACAGGTTGTCCTGGAGCGGGTGGCCGGGCAGGAGAAGCGGAGCTGTCCAGCAGCGCCGGCGCCGCGCACCCGGCCGTCCTCGGGTACCGCCGCCGCTGCGCTGGCTGGCTGGGAGAGGACATGCACATGGGGAGAAAGTCCTACCTGTCCCTGCCACCAGCAAGCGAGCACTGCACTTGCGTGCTTTCCAGCTGCAGCCAGTCTCGCTTTTGAAGCTTCCTTGTTTGCAGGGGCTAAGAAAGTACTGAATGTGTCTGACATCATCCACAAATGTTAAACACAAGTGGAGCTGGGTCGACGGAAGTTCTCCTTTGAAACATGCTTTTGAAACACTGCAGTCTTCAAAGCTGGCTTACATACCCTGCGCTGTGATACACAGGCTTTTGTTTTGCATAAGTGTTTGTTTTAATGAGGTAGTGCAATGCAGCTCATCAAAATCAAAAACATATGATGCACCCTAGGCAAGAGAAAGGCAATAACTACACAGATTTTTGAAGAGGGCTAGTCATACCACAGGCTACCATTATAACAGAAAAAACAACAAGAATTTTAATATAGCTGTCTGGCCAAATATATTAATTTAAATTGAATGGCTTTTTCTGATATTATAGCTGTGAGGCACAATGTTCTACTGGCAAGCATCTTCAAAACCTTTTTTAGAAGATTTGCTTCAAATTATTTCTGTGCACCAGATCTTGATGGTATGTACATTTGGGAGTCTAACCAAAAGGAAAAAAGATTTTGATTAAATCAATGACCTTTCCTGGAGGTTGAATGAAATGGAGATTGTAATACAAAAAGCTACCTCCTCCAAATAGTGTTTTCTTCAAAATATTTACTCTAAGCTCTCCTCCATCATTTGGCCTAACTTTTTCACAAATGTTCATACCCTTGTGCCAGCAAAGAAATATGCTTTCCCCTTAGCAAATCCATTAAAATAAATTTTAGCCATTTCCATGATCACTTCCCCAAATGGCTTGCTAACCACCAATTTCCATTCTTTGCCAGAGGAGACTGCTGGGTGCTGTTTACTCTTGGAAACTTGGTCTTTATTGTGCTCGTGCTTTGTTATGCTTCTTCAAAACCTGGTAATACTTGTTTCCCTCAGCTAATTGCATCTCTTCGCACTTGGCAAACTGGAGACGTTTTCCTGCTGATGTGTGGAAGAACAAGTGTGATCATTTCTTAAAAATTATTTTCTGTATAGATTTCTCTTGATAAAAAGTGGTCTCATCTTATCCTGGCAAATATCTTTACACTTTGTTATTATTCCATGAAGCAGAGCTCTGGGAACCCACTGAAGTTGAGAACAATGTGTAACATCCTCCCCAGCAGTTGATGTTAATGAAAGTTCAGTCCCATAAGGAGACCAACAGCTTGTGTGATATTAGGCTGCCTATTATTAGATTAGACTTGCTGCAAAGCCATCAGAAATTTCAGCAAAAGGCACAATCTCAATAACAACTACTGTGCAGAGCTGGTGGAGGAAAAAAGATTTCTTTCCTGCTCACCTGGGTGACCCCATTTTCAGGTGGCTTTGGGGAAACCTACAAACAGCCCTGGCACAGCTTGAAGTGGTCTCTTAAAATGTCTTCTCGTGCTGTCTGTGGTGGATACTGATTCTCTGCAACCCAAATTGTCTTCTACAGCAAAAGAAATCTTCAGTGATCCCTTTAGGGAAGGCTTTTTCTTTTTGGCCTGTGCAAATCTGATGCACCATAGATGACCTGATCAGGATTTGACAGTCTGGCTCTATGCTGATAACTCAAAGATTGCTTTAGAACAGAAAACAAGCCTTTGCTATATACGTTTTAGAAACAGAGATTCCTGTTCTTCATTCCCTCAACACCACTGTTTTTCCCAACATGCTTTCCATAATTTTGGAGCCATAAGAGTGATTTATAGCAATTCTGGTAAAAATCAGTTAAGGAAACAACCTTCTAACAATATTTCTCCCATCCCTTTTGCATCACATGTTACATTGTGCTTCACTTCTAAACAGTTGGTGGGCAAGTCTGAGCCCCTCACAGGAGACAACAAAATTCTTCAAGATGTAAGGTGACAGCAGTTTGCTTTCCCCTACAAGACAACATCTCTTCCTCTATCCACAGAGAGTATGAAAATTGCTGAGGGAATTAGTAACTAATATTATTTCCATTGTAATAGCTCTGCTGCTCTGAAACACAAAGTACTGGCCAATCCTTCTGCTAAGTGTGCCCTTCTCCCATCCTTAACCTGTGGTATTTTTTCCAAAATCCCCATGAAGTTAATAGGAGTGAATCAATGGGGCAGAATCAAGAGGCAGCATCCTCCTTCAGTGAGCTGCCGCAAAATAGTTTTGACCAGAGAGTTTAGTGGTTCTGTCTTGGTTTCCACATTGCATCAGTTGGCTCCCCAGGAAGGTCTGGATGGAAACCTTGCTTGTGGAGCACCACTCCTGACAGCAGCATGTGACCCTAAGGCACGAAGGGAGTAGTAGGCATAGCACTGCCGGGCTGAGACACACTGCTGCCTCAGGCATATAGTTTCACACTGCTTGATAACAGTGCAGATTCACACTGTTTTGGTTTGTTTTCAGTTATTCCTTTGCCTTGCGATTTCTCCTTGGAGGCAGGTTGCTGTCCATATTTATTTGTCCTTTGCCCAGACAAAAATCCGAGATCCATCAATTACAACCAGGTTTTGCAACCCATGGGATTGAACACAGGATTATGGGCAGCCCCCACAAAGACATAAATATCCACTCTGACTTAGTGGACTGAAAAGTCTGAATCTAGAACTAAATGGCAATGCTCAGGACTGGTTCTGTCAGCTACTGTCACACATGGGCAGCACAGGGCCCCAGTCAGTTACATACAGTCACACTTACCTAAAAATATTTCAAATAGGAACTTTTCTTCTCAATAAGTAGTGCTGTGCTTTCGTATGATCAACATTGTTTCTTTAGCACAACCAGATAAACAACGATTTCCTAAAATGATAAGTTTATTTCTTTATGATGCAAAAATAACCTACTGCATATCCAATGACTGTTTTCATATCCAGATGATTTTTGGTGAATTTGTCCACTTACCTGAATGCTTTTCTGATTCTACCATTGGTCACCAGATCCGGTACAGTTGGAGTTTGGCAAAACTGTTTTTCTTCTGACCTAAATGCATTTGATTACCTGATTTGCTGTTCTGTAAGTGCTGGAGGATGTTCAAGACTGTCAGATTTGAGTACTTTCCAGCAAAATGTTCTTATTTATAAGCCTGGCTTTTATGAAGCAGGGATGTATCTTTCTTTTAACAAGGCTCCCCAGATGTAATTCTTCCATGGTCAGGCCTGGAGAGGTGCTGGTGCCTCCAAACACACCCTGATTTCAGACATGCCAGTCTCAGCACAGCTTGGGACTTAGCCCATGGTGTGATGGCCCTTTTACCTCTGCTCAGAGGTAAAAAAGGCAACAAGCAACAGCTGATTGATGGGTGTGATCAGATCACACAAATCACCTTTGTGTCAGCATGGTATGTCTGTGTTTTGCTGTTCTTTTAATTCTCTATACATGGATGATGGTTGTGATTTTGGGTTGGAGACCACTTTCCTTCCAGTCCCATTCGCTTAGGGTTTTTTCCCTAGTTTTCTAGAAACTTTCTTAGTAATAAATGACATTCTATTAGCTCCCAATTTGGGTTGTTTTTTCTTCTACTAGTTTCTGCATTTACCAGTGGCAACCTTTATTTCTACCTGTATTTGCCTGTTGACCTTGGATTCAGGAAATTGCCTAAGTACATGCTTAACTTTGAGGATAAGCTTAAATTTCACCAATTTTAATGGGATTTAAGCATGTGCTTGAAGTGAAACCTAAAATGAAATGTCCTTCCTGAATAAGGATGTTCTCCTGAGTCAGACCCTGCATGAGTCGCCTTAGAATAGATCCTGGCTGTCCCTCGAGTATGTTAGACATGCCGGATGCTTTCAGAAGTGGTTAATCTGATGAAAGAATTCATCTCAGAGTCATAAAGAAACCACAAGTTTCCTTCACTTTCAGCCTGCTTCTTTGATATCGTTGGTCAGCTGCTTGTGCTGCAAGAGCATTTGTATGGAAAGTTTCATAGTCTTAGGGTTGTGTAGGTAAGAGATCTACCCAGCTGCTCACACGTAAGAAGCTGGTGTGACTTTTATTTCTTAACTCTGTGCAGATGACCCTCTTTGTGAATACAGACTAGGTTTGTGTACTGACATTTTGAAAGTGGAAGTTGTCAGATGAAGACCAAAACCTTCAAGACTCAAGAAATAGGCACAAGATGATAAAGCACAAATACTGCAAAACAAACAGAGGGCAAGAAGCGCAAGGGGCACATATGCTCCCATGGCTCTTCTTCCTTGGACAGGCAACACACTGAAAACTTTTCTGAAAAGGGAAGAAATATGGTGTCAATACACAGCACACTACCATATAAATGTCATATGTGAGATACACACCATTATTCCTGCTTGCAGTGCATTGTTGTAAACGGGATATGGCTCTCTGAGTATATAGAAACATTTTGTTTTAGAAATGTTTTTTTAGAGTGTTTTGACATTTCCTAATTTTCTCACTTTTTTTTTTTTTTAAATAACCCAAAGCAACTCATGGAATTAAACTCAAAATTGCAAGTATTTCAGATGGCTCAAAATTATATTTTATAAGGAATATATTATTCACTTCTCCCCAAAATGTGGGCACAATATCCCCATTACAATATGTTCACAGTTCTCCTTAAAACCCATTCTCCCAGTAAAATCCTGCTCCCTAATGATCTGCTTTACTTAGCCTAGTTTATCCACTGCATGAGGATGTTTGTCACCCTACTGTATCCTTTGCATTGCTAAATATTTGGAGAAGGGGATTCTTCCCATGTCTTGGCCAGGGAATCGCCATGTAATGAGCAAGATTGAAGCCCAAAATAGCATGGCACTTAGAGTATGAATTTATGTATATAATTTCCATAAGGTACTTTAATGCATGAGATTTGTTTTTATATGTAGGTGTTCCAGCTTGAAAACGGCAGAGTAACTTAAAATTAAAAAAACTATAGGAAAAAAACCCCACGATAAGAAAATTAGCCTGAGGGAGAAAATCCTTCAAATGAAACTTCACCTGTAGCAGCTGAATATTCTGTTAAGAGCTGAACACACTAAAATCATCATTGTAATTGAAGAGTCAACTGTTTTTACTTCTTTTGTACAGTCTTTAAAATTAATAACATAAATTACCATGTATGAATCTGGTTATTCATCGCGCACAAAGTTCTCTTGTTTAGTACAGGAAGCTTGCAAAAGCAATCTACTTGTTTTCCAACCTTACTTAAACTAACACATATCATTTTATTTGTTGTCTAGTTCATTTTTGTTTCAAAGGACAATTTCTAGAATGACAGCTTAGTAACATCAGACTTGCTGTAAATTTTGCATTTTTTATTTTTCTATTAGAAGCTCAAGCCAGAAAAATATCCCACTTCTTGGCAGTTGATTAGAACCATTTACTATAATTTTTGATGCTGCAATTACATGGTTCTGTGTCAAATAATACATTCCAAATTCCTTCCTCATGGAGAGAGCTGTGTGGCTGGCAATATCTCGATGGACTTGCTTGGATCATACTTGCAATATTGGCAGATACACAGCTTTGGTTTTGCATATGCTTGGCTTGAACAAAGCCTACACAAACATAACTTCGAGAGAAATGCATTCTTTTATAACATTATTCTTGTGTGTTATTTGTACTCCAATGGCAAATAAAGCCTCCCCAACCCCCAGATCTGGGGTTGCCATTGTGCAGGACCCGGGGGGAGTTTATGATTGAAGGTCATGATCCAGGAAAGCATCTGACCAAGTGTTATATCGTGGTTCAGTTGCTTGTAATTCCTTCTGCCCCACTTTGCACAGGACAATTAAAGACAAGCAAGAGGCTGAGTTGGGGAATGAGTGACTGAATAATGGAGCTGCTGTCTTGGCAGGTGGCAAGTCCTGCAGGCGAGGGATGGAGGTGATCTGAGTGCTGTGCCTGGGCACATGCTGGGCTACCATGGAGAAAGGAAGGTGAGCCTTTCCTCCTTGAAAGCACTGAGAATTGTGATCTTTCCTTCCTTTGCCTTTATGACAAGTGCCCTGAAAACAAAGTGTTAAAACCACTTAAAATACCTGTTTTCAAAGCCTGCTGTTACTTTTGTTCGGGCCAAAACTACTCATCAAGTTTGTCCTGAACTAGCAAATGGCGTCAGCTGTCCCCAAACCACATTCGTTGGCAAATGACTGCATTGCGCATAAATAAATACAGTTTCACTGAACTGTGATGGAAGTGTTGCATATGGTAAGAGATCTTTGCAAGACTGGAACTGCAGCTTGGCCTTGGGGGCGAACAAACCCTGTGCTTGAGTGCTAGGGTGTTAAACCACCTGGCTATCTTAAATACCTGTGGCTAGTTGGCAAAGTAGGTTGATATGCTGAGTAACTCCTTATGAAGTACTGGTACTAATAGTAGTGTCAGCAGCTCAGGGTAGGAAGGTCAATCCATCTCTACAGGGCTGTTTTTCAAATGGCAGTATTCTATATTTTTGGTAAGCCCATTATCATGTCCAAAAAAAGGTTTGTTGAAGACTATTTTCCATGTCAGGCAGGAAAGTCCAGGTTTTCTGATAATTGCATGCATTTTTTTCATCTGCTGTTTTGGTCTCCTAAAACTCTGAATATCTGATTACACTGGTAGATCTCGCAGTTGACTGACCTACATTGGACATGGAAACCAGTGGCTTCAAGCATTTGTGCCTGCAGTATGTGAAGGCATGAATAGAGACTCAGTTACAGCTAGGCTGAAACTTCTCAGAAAAAGTAATAATCAAAAAAATAAAGTCCCAAGCCTGCAAAACCACATCCGTAAATTGGTTTCTTACATTTTATGTAGTCTTCACTGAAGTCAATGAGAATTCAGTGTTCAATTGTGTAAAGATAAGCCCATATCTAAGTCTTTGCAGGACTGAAGTTCACATCTGTAGTGTTACGTTCAAAACCAAAATTAGGTCATTAAAAAGAAATCCATTACAGTTGCTAAGTGACAGCAACGCAGGCACCAATAGTGTCCTTTGTTGAACCTAAGAACTGAAAAGCTATGAAATATTATCACCTAAAGAAAACAGAAATATTGGTTACTTCGAAGTTTAAGGAGAATTTCCTACTCTCACTTTCCTGTTCTGATTCCCTTCTCCCGTTCCCTTTTCTTTTCTCTTTTCCTTTTCTTTAAGGCTTTTTTAAGATCATTAAAAAAAATAAAAAGGATGCTGACATGACTAACGTGTCTTCTCCCCTCTCCTCATAACAAATTTGCCATTTACAAGCCAAACAAAATTTTCACCTTGATTCTCTTGGTTGTTAAAATAGAATTGTGTATGGGATACTGGTTACAATTTTATGGGTGAAAAGAGGATTGCCCCTCCATCAAGACAGCCGTTCAGTGTAGAGACAGATTTGACTGGAGGGACAGTCTGGGACAGGCTTGCCTCAAGTAGATCCTGTCCAGATTTCATAAGGAAACAGAGCTCTCTGCCTATTCAATGGAGGGGTTGAGAGCTCAAAGACAATCAGTTTTTCATGACGTTATGTAGGTCAGTAGGGAGGTGAGGGAAAGAAGTTGTGTGCCCCCCAAGGGAAAAGCAGAAGAAGCATTTTGTGTTGCACTGGGTGCATTTTGCATTGCGTTTTGCCACTGCTGCCTGGCACAGGGGCATCTGCACGGACCCAGGCTGGCTACAGTGCCCTGACTCTTGTGCAGCATCTGTGGGTGACAGAAGGGAGCGGAGGAAGCCTTGGCAGTGGGGAGGAAGGATTAGGGGGCAAAGATGCAAAGGAAAGCAAACTGCCTTAATGCCACAGCTCCTTTTTGAGAAATGCAGTAGCACTTCATATAGAATTGTTTTAACAAGAAACTTCTTCTGTAGACCAGTCACAGTATGTTGTGGGAAATACTGGGCAAATTCTAGAGTCAGTAAGATCAAGTGACTCAAACTCAGATCAAGCACAACAGAAGGAGGGGTAATTTAAATGTTTATCTTTCCGCTGATGCAGTCTTTTGAGAAGATGAAGAAGTAGACGCCCCATTATTCAAGGTCAGGTCGGATGGGGCTCTGAGCAACTTGATCTAGTTGAAGATGTCCCTGTGCATTGCAGGGGTGTTGGACTAGGTGACCTTTAAAGGTCCCTTCCAACCCAAACTATTCTATGATTCTATGGTTCCATGAAGTTGAGTGCCATGGACTGGAAAAGTTTGGCATCTTCTAGGGCCGGGCCCAAAACACAGATCCTTTTAGAATAAGTGTCATATTCTACAGGACTAATGCTGTATACAAAATTTCATTTCTGCTTTACTGGATCCCAGCTAATTGCAAATGGTTGTTGCTAAAGTCACAGGCCACCAAGGTAATTCAACACATATGTTTTAGCAAGTATTTCACACATGTCTGGCAAGCCTTCCATAGCAGGAGAAGGCTTTAGGGATTCTTTCCTGGGCCTTAAATCATGTATTAAATCCTATCGATTATTGGTTCCCTCCTTGTTTCCACTTCTGCTCATTTTTTTATTATTGGACAGTACTTTTTGTGTCTTGGAACATGACCTACTTAGGCTTTTGAAACTCAGAATTTCCAGTTTGCAGGAAACTGTGATAATGCGTAATTTTGTTTAATTCTCAGTGAGTTGAAACCTTAATCTCATTGAGGCAAGAGGAGTTTTGCCATCCAGGTTGGTGGAAGCCGGACATTGTCTTTATTTTTCTTAAAACACGGTGTAACCTACAAAGTGCTTTAAATATGGATAAAAAGATTGTGATGATGAGAAATCCCAGGTCTGTAAAAACTCTGAGTTAGAATTATCTTGGCATTTAACTATATTCAATGTGTTTTTTGAAGTGATAAGCATTTTATGCCCACAGTTTTTATCTATTAAAGTAAGAGAGAACTCCTTTCTTGCGGGTATATTTAGTCCCCAAGAGAAAATATTTTTGGTTTATCATTGCCAAGTCCTTTGATTTCACTGTAGTACTTTTAAGATAATAATCTAATTTTCTTGTATGTCTTTCTCTAAATGCACCGAGGTTTAGAAATGTGGTCATACAGAAATCACATCACGGAGAACTTTATCAATGTGGCATTTCTTGGGTGTTGGAAATACTTGGTATATGTCATCAAGCTTTGCAGATCCAAGGTATGCTGTTACTCTTCAGAAGAGTTCACAGGCACATTTCATTCTGGTAGCAAAAAGTTATTTTATAAACTGCTTGAATAATGCCAAAGGTAGAGAGTTGCCAACAGGCAGTTCCTGGGATCACCCAGTTTCCAAACAAAAGTCCTTTCTCCTACCCAGACGATCCTGTGTGACTGCCACTGTAGATATGGGCTAAAGCTCCCGAACATGGGCTGTAGCGGAAGAGAGGAATGAGGGGTTTCATTGCCAGAGAAATGAGTGAGCTATTTGTAGCACATCATCATGCTGGGGTTTGAGACTTATCCTCTCTGCTCTTCAGAAAGCCACAAGAAAACTGCAGTCTGTACAGACATTTTTGGTTATTATTTCCTCTCAACATGTTCACTCTGCTCTTCAAAAAGATGATGAATATTTTTAGTTTAATTGTATAGCTGAGATTCAAGATAGACCAGTGTTAGTTAACAGTGATTTTTTAAATTATTTTTTTCGTCACAAGGCATATGGTATTACTGGGTCTTAGAGAGAGCCAGAAATATCAGACAGTTGCAGAAATGTGTGAATCTTAGCCTTTTTGGACCACACAGCCTCGCCTTGGGAATATTCCTAGAAGATGTACTATCACATTTTCCAAGTGCTTAATTTTTCTTTATTTTTTGAATCTTCTTGCAAAATAATTGTTTAATGATTATTGTTGTCATGTTTTCAGTATTTAAAAGGGCCAGCAGAATGTATCCTTCTGTCCTAGACAGAAAAAAGAAAAGAAAAGAAAGGGAAAGAAAACAAGTTACCAGTGCAGTAGAAGCAGTTTGCTTTTACTGTATATGTATGCAGCAGGCATTTAGTGTTTGGAAACAGTGATGGGAATGGTATCTCCTGCAACCTGAATTTCTCCTTTATAATTTTGACAAAATAAGAATGTTCATGGAGAAGTCTAATTAGTCCATTGCTCCGTCAACCCCCACTCCATTGCTCTTCTAACCGTGCCTTGTCACCCACAGCTGAGAGTGGCATCAGGCAAGGGATCCCTCCTGCAGACAGGGCAACTATTTCAGTGTTAGCATAAGATACTGTGAGATACCTGGCATGGATTGAGACAAACTAAGTAGACCAAAGTTTTGTTTATATGTCTGTTGTTTCTTTTACATTTCCTCTCTTCCCCACTGCAGATGAATTCACCTTTGGTAGAAGAGAGCTGTCTAAACAGAAGGAGACTGATCAATACTGGGGAAAAAGATCAACGGGAAATCAATTTTTTTGCTGTTGTTCGAATCTTGAACTACATCTGAGTTCATAATTAGCGTAAAGATGTATAAAAGTCCTGAGGGTTTCTATTTGTGTCTGTCTGTCTGTCTGTCTGCTGAGGTGGGGGTGGGGATATTCCTGGGTGTGTGCATGTATCTCAAGGTGGTCAAAGGGTGGCAGATTTCAGTTATTAGGAATGATCTGGATCAGCCCTGGTCTTTCTGGGTCACTAAGTTTCAAACACAGATATTTCACATCTGTTTCTTATTCACAGCCACTAACAAAGAAGTACAATACCAAAAGAGTCCCAATTTTAGATGCGTGTCTGGTCCTTTAAGGAATTCAGCCAGTTACTTAGAGAGAGGGAAAAAAAAACCACAGCTATACCTCCTATTCAAATTTGCAGATTAGGCAAAAGCCCGGGGGTGAAAGGTCAAATAAAACAGTTGAAAGCATGTTCTATAGACTTCCTGGTTGTGGAGAGGAAAAAAGAGCATGCAGTCCTCCAAAGCATGCTATAAAAGCTAGAAGAGTGTGAGAGACACTTTAATAGGTTCCATTCTTGACGAAAATCATGAAACAGCCTCACTAATATGGTGTAGAAATCCAATATGCCAGACATACTTGCTGTGTGCAATGCCCATCAATCTAGGAGTGGTAAGACCTTGAAGGACAGCGATCTGTATATTGTGTAGTTCAGTTAAAACTATCTAAAACATTTGGAAGAAGGTGATGAAAAATGTTGGCCTTTGGCCTCACAGTTTTTTCTTTTTTCCTTGCAGAGAATTTGCTTTTTTGAAGTGTTTTGGTTTGTTTGGGGTTTTTTTTCTGTCCTGTGGTATCATTGTCACTTAACTAGCTTTAAATTATCATCAAACACAAAACAAAGAACTTTTGTATCGGTGGCAACTTTCAGCCAAAGGTTTCAGCGTGCTTTTATTATTAATCCATACAGCACTCCTTTGGCATTAGGCGCTACAACTGTTAACATTTTGGAGATGGGAAAATTAAGGAAGAATGAAATGAAAGTAGGGTGTGATTCATCTCACATAAGTGGAGTTATTCAAAAGCCAGGTGTCTCTGGTAGTTGTACAGGTTCCCTTTGTAGGTAATGGAGAGTGAGAGAGAAGTACTTTAAAGGTGCGATTCATGTCACCTCTTTTAATTAGCCGTTGTAGGTAAGACTGAATGACATGATGAAGATAGTTGTAGTGGGGACTGCAGAAGAAGTCTTGGAGAACTAGCTTAGCCTGGACATACACATTTAAAATCATTGAAGCCTGATGAAGTGAATCCTACTTCAGCAGATAGAGATTCAATTCCCTATCTGCAAATGTGTGTCAGCACTTCCCTGTTATGAAGTACTTATGTTGACTATTGCAAATAACTCCAGTGTCAATATAATTGTGACTGTATCAATGTAATTCGTGTAAACAAAGCTCCCATTTCATTTCCCATTTCTGTGGTACTTTTTTTATGTAGAGAGTATAGCTGGTCTCCAAAGATGATCAGAACAGAGAAGGTGGGCAAACAGTGGTGTAGTCACCAAAAATATTTTGGCTGAAAGAAGCTTAAATAGCTTGAGTCATAGTTAGGGACTCAGAATCAGTAAATGAAATACTTAGACTTTCATCTATAAAATTTCCAATGCTTCATTTCTGTAAAACTTTGTCCATTGGAATGCAATCCATTCTTGATTGCTATTGTTCCATGAAGTAAAGTTAAGAAAAAATCGCGTTGCCCCCAAATCAGGCTCTCTCCCAACTTTTCAGCTCTGCTATGCCAGGAAGGAAGGTGGGGATGGGGGTAACATTAAGGGACTGATTGGTTGAATGGGTTGGAGCAGCTGAAGATAGTGCGTGGGGTGATTGAAAGGAAGCCAAGACGGGAGAGTGGGAAGCCGTTAAGTCGGAACCAGCCTTCAGGGCAAAACTGACAGTGGGTGCCACCGCAGCAGGAAGAAATCTCTTTTATCCGCTTCTGTTAAAGTACTCTTTTTATTAAAAGAAGCAATTTCTGACTTTGGAAAGAGCTGTTCATCACATCGTGTCGGAGAAAACGATGCAGCCAGGCGAGCCAGCAGCTCTCCTTTAGAGGGGCACGGAGCACCCTCTAGTGACTGCTGCTGCCGAGCTGCCCATGGCTGCCAGGGGCGTTCCCGGCACTGGACGCCAACTGGGGGAACGTGGAAGGGATGAGGACATGTTTCTTCTCGCTCCACTGTGGTGCCAGACCTGGTAGTAGGGGAAATGAGAAGTGCAAAAGCTTGGAAACAATGCTGGAGGAAAGGGTACTTTTCGTGGGATGCGTGCTGTGTTGCCCCAGTGGCCAGGTAGTGATAGTATTAATTATGTGGCTTCACATGGGCTGCTTTCTTTGACATAGTAATTGGAGTTTGGCCAAAGCACATGCCCCACTTCATTCGAAGCAGCACCTTTTTCCCAGAGTTGACTTCCACGCTTCTAGCCAAGGGTCAATGGGCATGAGCCCACCCCAGAACTGGACCCCATTTTTCCCAGGATGGAGTTTGTCCTGTGCCCTCAGACCTGGTGCTGCATCAAACCCACTCAGGTGTGGAAGGAAGAGATCCCTTGGGCAGCCCTGATGGCCCAGCAGTCCTGGGGAAAGGGGACAAGAATCCACTACCCTGGAGCAGGATGGTCCTGCAGCCCCACGGGGCAGGTTGTGAAACTCCATTCTTCCCCTGCTAAAAGCCTGTTTGTGAGAGCTTTCTTTGTGGTGAGGGGAGAGTTTCCCCTTCTGTGAGCAGATTTACTGACTTTTTCTTCAGAGACAGCTGAAAGCTGTGAATTAAAGGGAGGAAGTCCTGCTGAAAGGCTTTGCTGAAAACTTGGTAAGTGTATTTGGCCCTCACACACCAAGATAAGTATGGCCAAACTGATGTTTGGAGCTACATTTAAGAAAAACACTATGTCCTTTTGAGAGGATTAGGACCTTTTTAGGTGTATCTTCACATGCCACAAAGCAGAATTAATTTGCCTGAATTTCTTAAAATCTACTTCCAAAAACTGCAATGCAAAGTCTTTTATTGTACTCAAGGTTTTTTTATTCGTAGCTTGTGTTCTACTTAGAGGAGAACCTCCTTTTTACCTGTAATGTTGGTAAGAGGAACAGAGCTCACTTTTCCTTTCCCCTTTCCTTTCCTTTCCTTTCCTTTCCTTTCCTTTCCTTTCCTTTCCTTTCCTTTCCTTTCCTTTCCTTTCCTTTCCTTTCCTTTCCTTTCCTTTCCTTTCCTTTCCTT